>JADLIF010002320.1:0-15430 GCA_016648015.1 Steinernema khuongi | reverse complement strand
CATAACTTCTTGTGGTTGCGTTGAAATGATGGGGTGCTCGAACAAAAGTTGCTTGTCTAGTCGCGTAGAATACGATGGAGCCAAAAAAGTTGCCAACTTTTTCCGAGTGCACTGTCCCTTTAAGGAAATCCAAAATGCAACCCGAGAGACGTATTTGAGACCATTGTGGCCTCTCAAGGGTCCTTTTCTTTCTCTTCTGGCTCAAGTGTACTTCTGATAGTTCAAAATTATTGGGTTTTTTCGCGGAAACAGTCTTCGTTCGATTGCAACAGCTCGGACTTTCCTCCTCCTTTGCCAACTATGGTAGAATTAGGACGATGTGCTTTGAATACTGACCTTCTGATAGCATGGAGTCTTGGGAGGCACCATTCGATTCATTCCAGCCTTGTTCCAGCAAACTCGGACTTTTAATTCTAAAAAAAGGCCAGCCAAACAGCGTGGCCAAGTCTCCACTTTCCGGAATACGAACGTCTGAACTTTACCATTCCACGCGTAACATCTGACAATTTCTCCCTTTTTCTGCTTTTTCAAAACAAAGGCGATCCAGTGTCACCTTCCTACCATTCCAGGGTGAAACCGACATGATCTTGAGGAAGAGCCGGGCCTGCGCTTACGCCATGTGTGGAGCCAGGAGAACGAGCCGCGAGCTTAACGCCAGCGGCACCACGGCCAGCCTCTACCATGCTCTAGTGATCATCTTCCTCGAGTACTTCGCCTGGGGTCTTCTCACTGTCCCTGTGATTAACGTAAGTCTCTCCAGTTTGGTCGTGAAATTGAGATAAACTGCTTTAGGTTCTCGCTGAGACGTTTCCTACCAATAAATTTCTGATGAACGGGCTTATTCTCGGTGTAAAGGTGAGTGAAGTAGCTGTAAGGAGCAGGACGTGGCGCGTAAACCGAATGTCGCCAGTTCTGTCCCTTGCATTCCCATTACTTCCGCAGCTAATCGTGTATACTTCAGGGTATTCTGTCTTTCTTAAGTGCTCCGTTAATTGGATCTCTCTCCGATACTTGGGGACGCAAGTTCTTCCTACTTGTTACCGTATTCTGCACGTGTATGCCTATTCCATGTCTCAAAATAAGTCCTTGGTAAGTCGGATCTACTCTTGTCGCACGTAACCCTTCCTTCCAGGTGGTACTTCACGCTGTTCAGTCTCAGCGGCTTCTTCGCCGTCACGTTCAGCGTCGTCCTGGCCTACGTCGCCGACATCACTGACAAGTCGGAGCGTTCCACAGCGTGTGGCCTTGTCTCCGCCACCTTCGCCGCCTCGCTGGTCACATCGCCCGCTCTGGGAGCGTGGCTTTCGGAAGCTTACTCCGACGAAACCGTCGTGCTGCTGGCCACGGCGATAGCCATCCTTGATGTGCTGTTCATCATCTTCATGGTGCCCGAATCGCTTCCACCGAAGCTGCGACACTCCTACGAGTCGATGACCTGGCAGAACATCGACCCTCTGAACACGCTGCGAGCGATTTGGGAGGACAAGATGGTTTGTCAGCTGGCGCTGATCGTCTTCCTCTCGTATCTGCCAGAAGCGGGACAGTTCTCGTGCTTCTTCGTCTACTTAAAATTGGTAAGTTTTGAAGTTTAATTGTCTCAAATTCATGGAGCCCCGATTGGCCTGGGGACGGGGTCGACAAATTGGTGATTTTTTCGGAAGGTAGGGTGTAGAACCCTCCGAACACCGGTTGGCAAAAACAAAGAAACAGCAAGAGTTGGGTTCATTCTTTGTGGGCTGATAGAATCAATTAAGAAACATATACTTTTGCGGCCGAGGCGATTTTCGGAGGGTAGGGTCAGGTAGGGTCGATCGCCGTCGTCCGTCCCCCAGGCCTGAGCTTTACTTGAAACTACACGAATAGTGGAGAGATCCTGCGTGTTTCCATGAGCTTATCGCACTACTTCCAGATGATCGGCTTCACTCCCGAATCCGTGGCCGCCTTCATCGGCCTCGTCGGCATCCTGTCCGTAGTGGCACAAACCGTGGTCCTGATGATCTTGACGCGCTCGTTCGGAACGAAGCACACGATAACGATGGGACTCTGCTTCCAGTTCGCGCAGCTCATGTGGTACGGCCTCTGCACGGAGGTGTGGATGATGTGGGCGGCGGGCTTGCTCGCCGCGATGAGTCAACTCACCTACCCGTCCATCAGTGCGTTCATCTCCATCCAAACGGACCGTGACAAGCAGGGAACTGTCCAGGGCGTCGTCACCGGAATCCGAGGACTTTGTCAAGGTGAGGCTGTCTTCCGTCAACCCTAGCATCATCCGTCGTTTAGGACTTGGACCTGCACTGTTCGGCTTTGTCTTCTACACCTTCAACATGGACCTCAACGTCGACGGCGATGGAACAGGTCATCTCGGCGTGGGACCACAGTTTCCCGTCCCCAATATACGTCTGCAACCCCTTTATGGCAGCAACTCCAAAGTCATCGCCCCAAGTCGTAATGTAACCATGCCAGATACACCGAAATTCAGCTGGGTATGCCTCAGCATCTGTTCTCAACCCTCACGACCTTCTTTCAGAGTCTCATCCCCGGTCCGCCGTTCCTCTTCGGCGCTTTGTTAGTGCTCCTAGCGCTCTTCGTAAACTCAACACTCCCAAACGTGCACGGGAAACTGCTACGGAGGTCTTCCGGTGGCCACTCAAGGCAGAACTCGTCCGACATGGCACAGCTCATCGAAGAGAAGGACTCGATATAGACCCGCTGGCGATCTTTTATCGATTTTCTGTACATAGCGCGCAAATTAAAGAGAATTATAAGGTGTGTACATCTATACTGAGTTACTTTGTGTGTAGATTGTCCTGTTGGATATGAAGGGTGTCTTAGAGAATCTTGGAGAATACAGAATATTGCATCTCTTTGGCTTTTCTTGCATCAATAAGGCAATTTTCTGCAACGCCTACTTCTTGAGAAGGGAGGAGTTCTTCCTTTATATTTTAGCTGTCACAAATGAGTATGGACTACTGTAGAAAGGAAGAGGAACATGGAAGACGTTTGAAAATATTTGCCACGTATAACCCTCAAGTTTGTTTCGCTTTTTTCTGCTTCCAAAATATTTGGCACCGATAACCCTCAAGTTTGTTTCGCTTTTTTATGCTTCCAAAATATTTGCCACTTATCTCTGCTCCCAAAATATTTGCCACTTATCTCTGCTCCCAAAATATTTGGCACCGATAACCCTCAAGTTTGTTTCGCTTTTTTATGCTTCCAAAATATTTGACACTTATCTCTGCTCCCAAAATATTTGCCACCTATAACCCTCAAGTTTGTTTCGCTTTTTTCTGCTTCCAAAATATTTGGCACCGATAACCCTCAAGTTTGTTTCGCTTTTTTATGCTTCCAAAATATTTGGCACCGATAAGCCTCAAGTTTGTTTCGCTTTTTTCTGCTTCCAAAATATTTGGCACCCGAGCTACTTTGCGTGTAGATTCTGTTTTGTTGGATGGAAGAAGAACATGGAAGACGTTCCAAGAAGACCCGATAAGGAAACATGTGTTTAATGGATTATTCTTATGATCATAAAATGTCTCTATAATGGGAATATACACAGCGATTACACTTTGTGCCTCGAAGCACTGCTTCTGGCCGTGGAGGGCGACTGGAAAAGCGTCTTCTTGATCTTCTGTTCCTCGATGGTCGTGTTGCTGGCCCTCATAAAGCCGGCCATGTCCAGCGGTGCCATCTCCTTCCGATGCTGCCGCATGTTGCTGTTCGCCTGTTTCATGACCAGCTTGAGGAAGTCGTACACGTGTTCCACGATGGCTCTGTCCACCGTCCGTTGGCTCAGCCTTTCGATGCCGAGACGGGTGGCGGAGACGAGGAGGTTACAGTCGGCATTGGCCACTACGACGAGACCCGTGTCAGCTGGAAGAAGGACAGATTAGCGTTATGCCAAGGGGTGTACACCTTACCAATCATGAGGGAACGGGTCGTTTGAAGGCGTTCTATGTAGTTGGAGCATGTGTTCTCACCGGCGATGAAGAGGCTCGGGCAATATGTGAGGTTAGCTTCGTCGTCGGGGTCCTATAACGGAGAAGATAGGTAAGCTCCACAAACTAAAGACATACCGCCGCAATGGCCTCATTGGGGTAGGCGAACATTAGAGTGGCTGTGACGCCGCCGACCTCTTGAAGCGCCTTCTGGACAATCCTACAGGCGACACCCCAGGCGGCGACAACTACGTGGTGGTTCGGATAGCGCTGGGCGGTTTCTTCCACCTCTTGTATCACCGCGTCCACACAGTAACACACGATTTCGTAATTATGCGTGAGATCGTCGGGAACGTTCAGTTTCACGTCGACATGGGCCGCAATACCCGGAAGAAGGTCTCTGAACATCGCTACGTGGGCTTTCGTGGTTGAAACTTTCGTCAGGTTGGGGTGCACAATGATGAAGACAACTTCATGAAGTTGGACAGTCTAAAGGATTCATACTTAAGGATATGTCGGATGGGATACGGTACCTTAAGGGAATGTTTTACGAGATCAGTGTGTGGATCGGCTGTCTGGGTGAGGGTGAATTCGAGGATCCAGTTCTGGCACTGGTTGACCGTGACGTCTGTGCCGAGGGACATCAAGTGCAGGAAGAGGTCGCTCTGCCTGTTCTGAAACCAGTGGTCAGATACAAGTGACTAAGGATTCCACTTACGGCTTCGGCCAAGAAGCGAACCACGTCCAAGTACCTAGCGAGGAATTCCACTGGGAGGTGGCGGATCATCCATTCGTGGATTGCATTGGGAAAGTCCTTCTCGTCCTAAAGGAAAGGTCGTCAATCACGTACTTGACACGGTAGATCATTGGGCACTGTTCCAAAGGAACAGCTTCCTCCGTCACACCCATTGACTTACCCCGATACACCGATGAAGGAGGTTCCCAAGACGTCGTCCGTTATCCACGGAATGAGAGTAGTAGATCGCTGGACCACCGTCCCGTCCGAAGGAGGAAACGAAGGAGACGAACTGTGACGACGTGACGTTGATCACATCGGCCAAGAGCCGAGCAAAGCGCGGGTTCTCATGCTTCTTAGCTCTGCAATATGGATCTCAGTTACATTCCAAGTGATTTTGTCTTACAGAGCCTTAGCGTCTTCGATGTTCCACACCAGATCATCTTCGTCAACTTCCTGGTCCCCTTCAGCGACTACGCCTTCCTTCTTGGGTCTCGGCAAGTGCTCGACAATATCCTTTGCGATTTGCTCCGCCGGATCAGATATCATCAGATCCTCCTGCGGAAGTTCTTCGGTCGCGCAGACGTCGATGTCGCTCCGATCCACTTTACTCCGTTTCATGGGAGAAGAGTCGACTCGCTCCAGGCCTCCGCTGAAAATTGTATTGGAAACTGTATTATCGACTGATACCTACCCGCTGCGAAGGACCTCGCGGTAGAAGAAGTCTTCCGTCGACGGAAGAGTCTCCCGTAGAAAGCCCAATCCTACGGACTGAGTGTTCGCTCGCTGCCGCTCCTCGATGTACTCGAGGTAGTCACTGTACTCCGTGGTGGTCCAGTTGGCCACTTTGAAGAACTCACGAGGCTGGTTGTAGCTCTTGACTTCGAGTTGGGGACCGCTCAGGGCGACCGGGAAACTCATGGGCGTAGAAGGAGTACTTGGAAGTTCGAGCTTCAGCTCCACGGGCATCGGAGAGTCCAAGGAGGAACTCTTGCGTGCTGCTTTGGGCTTCGGAGCGAGGGGAGTCTTGAAGACAGCCTCACTTGGCTTCTTCACTACCTTCTTCGGCTTGGGTTTCGCTTCTAGGACCGGAGTGATTGGGGCTTCAGCGGAAATGTCGGATTCAGTCCGCTTCCTCTTGCTTCCTCGGACTGGCTGTGGAATGATAGGAACCTCGACGGCAGTCTCAGGAAATGTTCCGGCTCCCATCGGCGAGCAGATGGTCTTCTCGAGCTTCTCCGTGTGGGACTTGATCTGGGCCAGGAGTTCTGGATCGATGTCGAAATCATCGGACTCGGAGACTTTGTGGCTCTTCCGCCGAGGCTCTCCTGGGAAGAAATCCCTCTCTGGGGGCTTCTTGCGGACACGTCCCGAAGATCGAACGGCAGAGCCGATGCTCGCTGGTGGAGGTGGTTCCGATGTAGGCGTTGGCTGCACAGGGATGATGTCGTCCATTTTAGGAATCTCCACGGTTACTGGAACAATGTCGGGCTTGATAGGTTCCATGGTCACGGATTCTGGAGCAAGTGAGGATGACTCAGTTTCTTCCGATTCTATGGGAGATGAAGCCTTGGTAGAATCTTCTGAATCTGCGGAGGAAATTTCTTCGGGTTTCGGATCCTGGACTGGTTCTGCCACTACTGCCTCCGAAGATTCCTTGGGAGCGGGTGCATCATTGGGAGCGGGTGCGTCCTCCGGAGCGGGTTCATCCTTGGGAGTAGGCGCGTCCTTGGGAGATTCATCCGGTTGGACCTCAGGTTCTTCTGGGGGCGCTTCTTTTTCTTTGACAGGGACCGGCTCAGGAACAGTTTCCTCCTGTGGAGGAGCCGGTGGTGCCGGAGCAGGTTCTTCCTTCGCTGGCTCTGGCACAGAAATGCTTTTCCTTTTCGGTTTCTTGGGCTCTGAAGGAGACTTATTTTATAAATTTGACTGAAGCGAAACCTTACCATCAGTAGAGGTGGAGAAGCTCCTTCTCGGCGTTCTCGTCTGCCTGCCTTTGTTCTCCTTCCTCAGCTCCGGAACTGAATTGTTCAGAACTGCCGACTCGAGCATGACGTCTTCGCTGAATTTCGCTGGAATCTTCCGTTGCCGCTGGGGGCGACCGGAACCTGAAGCGGCCGGAGTGGGTTCACGCTGTACTACAGGTTCCGGTGTCTGAAAATCCTCCTCGGCTTTAATAGGCGTAGAAGTAGCCGCCGATTTCCGCCCTCCTCTGCCGCGAGGGGTCTTCACGGGGGTTTCTTCCTTCTCTTCTTCCACTGGAACCTCCTCTGGTTCTTCTTTCTTAATAGGCGCTGATCTTCTCGTGGGCTTGTTAGACATTATGGCTGTAGGCGCTTTTCTGGGAGGCTTCGATGGAGGAGCCGGAGGCGCTTTAGGAGAAGTTTCCGGTTGTGGGCTGTTCTGTTCCTTCTTGTCCTTTCTCGAAGGCGTTTCCTTCTTGGGCGACAAAGCGCCCTTCTTTGATGTACGGCTCGTCCTCCGGGAGGGGGTCTTTCCTTTCGAAGTTGATGGACCCTGAAATAAGCACGGTTATCTAACTTTCATCCAAACACGATCTACAGAAAAAGTTGTGTCAAAATTGAATTTATCACTGAAATTACGCAAAAACAGATTAGCGCTTGAATATCGGCCAACAGGAATTAGCACGTGGAAGATTAAAAAAAGCGGATGAGTGGAAAATAAACCAGAGAGACGCTCTGAACTTCTCAAACATACTCAAAACACGTAAGGCTAATTCAACTGCCTTCGAAAAGCTAAGGGACGTCCCAAGCGCACCCACATAGGTCAAAGCGATTCGCCTAATAGAGGTTTCAATTATCTCAGGAACGATTAAATATCTAAAGTACTGTCTGCCTACTTGGCTCGTTTACACACCTCGTCAAGCTCGAAGGGCAACGGGTCTTCTGACACTTGTTGAAGGAAGAACTCCTCCTCGTCAGGTTGAATGTATACGTCGCGCAACGAAGCGGTACATTCAACATCGCAGGGGTCAGGGACGAACGGAGGCATGGAGGCCCGGTACTGGGCGCGAGTCTGGCCCTTGAACGGGATCGGCGGTCCTGTTTCGATCGGCTGAAACGGGTTGAGTTTAGAAACATCCAGTTAGAGCATGGTGGTGTACGTTTGGAAGATCGTTAGCTATCTCAATACCAGACCCAGTCGCACTAGAATCAGAGGCCTGATCAAGAGGGGGCTTGTGGAGGGCGGGGATAACATCGTCTAGAGTGTCAGCAACCTCTTGAGGTTCTTCTACCTCAGCGATATCTGCTTGAGCTTCTTGTTCTGTATCGATCACGGGTGATTCGAATGGTGCTGCTTCTGAGGGCCGTTCTAGCTGGGATTTTACAGGCTCTGATGCTTCGGCGGAGGTAGGAGGATCCGCCTGAGTCGCGGACTTAGTTCCAGAAAATCCTTTCGACGGTGGAGCGAGTTCTGATGCAGGCGAGATGGCAACAGGCTGCTCGTCTTCAGAAGCAGAGACTTCGGGCAAAGCAGCTTTACCTCGAGATCTCCGCGTTGCTGGTTTCAACTCCATATACTCAAAAGATGATCCTTTTGTCGATCTCCGGGTAGTGCGCTGGGAACTTAAAGCTTCCGTCGGTGTGGCCGCATTCGAAAGCGACGACTCTCGTCTCACTTCGGGTGCTACGGGAGTGGAGTTAAGCGATCCAGTAGCTTCTGGTTCTTCTGCTTTGACGAAAAAAGAAGATCTTCTCGTTTGTCTCCCTCTTCCTGGAGACGGCTTCCCTGCTTCGGCGATTTGCTCAGAAGCATCATTTTCCGCCACTGACAATACGGATTGAGCCCTTGATCGGCTTCCTGCACGGACGGTTTCCTGTTGCGGTTGCTTTTCCGAGTCAACTCGTAAACTTCTGGTGACCGGTTTTGAAGACTGGCTTGAAAGTCTCGACCTCCGCCTTGTAGATACCGTTGGCCCATCCACGATGGGGCTGGACGCTACGGATTCAGTTCTTGCGCTTCTGGTCTGCGGCCTCTCCGTGTTTTCCTGCAGATTCTGTCGGCGCGATCTCCTGCTTGGGTCAGAGTCTCTTGATGTCTTCGACTTCGTATTTGTAATTCCAGCCGGAGATTTACGACCTGGCAACTCGGGGGTTTTAAACAGCTTAGTATCGGACATCTCAGAGATCTAAATATTTTAGGTGATATACAACATTCCAGCTAAAACTCGATTTACTGATGGTGTTTCTGTTGTCGGTCTACCCCTAGGCGTCGTTGTAGCCTTCGAACTTTCCGTGGACGTTTCCTCCTGAGAAGTCAGAAACATCGACTTTACCTTGCCCGTTCTTTTTGGGTAACTGTTCAGGTTTGATTCAAGGCCTTCACTGTCAGAATCTGAGCAATTAGCGACTTCCGTCTCTGGGGCGGAATCGCTTTGGTCGGGAATATGCATTTTTGCGGGTATACGGACAGAACTCGTGGACTGAAAGAAAACGGTACAATAAATGTGGTGATGGGCAAGGTAAGAGCAAAAAATATGATCTAGCTGAACAATAATGGATGGGTCACGGAAAAAAGGATGGCTGATACGGCCTGCAGTAGATGCAAAGGACAAGAAAACAAGCGTGAAGAAGTAAAAAAGTTGGATACAATAAAGAAGGAGATTCTGGAAGTGGCAGAGTCCCATTTAAGAGTTACAAATGCAAGCAAATGTTAATCTTTCTGGTACGCTTAACCGAGTATACCCTACCTTACAGGCGTCTTTCAGTTCTAACTTCACAATGAATGAAATCAACTTACCGGTCCTTGATTATCCACGTAGCACGTCTTAGTTCCGAACGGGTTGTTTCCATATACCACAGGCTCCTCCTCGCGGACGACATTACTGCCTCTCTTCTTCCGTGGTCGAACCTAAATCACATGTCAATTACTATGTATCCATCTGACTGACTTACCGGAGGATCGGGCTCGTCTCTGTACTTCTTGGGCATGATGCGCGGCCGCTTCGCAGCCGGCGAGTACACGACTTCTTCGGCTTCGCCGCTCGTCTCTCCAGGGAGCTTTGGCGTGGGAAACGCGGCGGGCTTCTTACTCCGTGGAGAAGCGTCACTCTTCCTGCCCCGCCGGGGCGTCTTCGTATCCTCCGGCGCCGGTCTTGTCTTTGCCCGCTGCTTCGTTGACATCTTTAAAGCGGCATTTACCTCTGCACTTTGCCGCGGCGACGCTACCTTGAGCTTCAGAACGCTCGGGGGGAGTGCAAAGTCGGCTTCTGGAAGTTGCAACAATTTGGGGACGCTGTTGCGGAAAGCGTGCCTCACACGGCCAACGACGTCATCTTCGATCGGAGACGGTGGCGGAGGAACGGATTTATTTCGCGGGCGAACGCCACTCGGGGAGGCTTTCTGTGTGGGACCCGGCGAGAAACGTGGGGGCCGCCGAGACGGACGACGATTCTGCGAATCCTCTGATGGGGGTCCCATCGTCGAAACTCGAGAACAAGCGCGCGGAATCTCCCTTATTGACCGAAAATCGGCAGCTGCATCGCTTGCGAATGCAATGCGAATCGGGTTCGCGCGCGACCGTTTGCCCAGACTGCAGGGTTGTCGTGTCGGGAGCTGCGATTTGAAGGTGTGACTTGTGTAGGGATTGTTGGTTGTTTTGTTCTTCAGCAGAAGGTTTTTTAGCACCCCAACGTTTCTTAGCAGAACTTCTGCTAGACGCCTGTAAAGATTTGAAGATGAAACACATGCTTATCATCAACAGCAAAGAAAACGGTGTAAAAATCTCAAGGCATATGCCCCTGCCGAAGCATGGAAGGAGCTCTTCGAAAACCTTGAGTTTGTCGCCGCCTTCCGTGTTTGTTTTCCTGTTCTTAGCAAAAAGTATGTTCGATGGGGAAAAGCTCACAATCAGCAGTCCGTTTGAAACTCATTGTTATACACTGAAGATGTAGAGGTTAAGGAGCATGAGAATGTCAGGGCTGAGGATTATGATTAAGATTCCCGATTAAGAATTAAGATTTTCGATTCTGATCAAAATATTCGAATTTTGTGCTCATTAGCCTTCTTTCTAATGCCGTGAATTTAAATGCACTTAAGGGAGCAGTACTTGATTGACTCCCACGGGGCCTCTCAGTCTTTATCTAAATTTTTGAGCAGATGGAATGCTAAAGTGATCGATCAGTTCTAGCTGGGGAGAAAGAGAAGGACAAAAATGAAGTTAGGTCCGAGGGTATTTCTTCCGTGTGAGAATAACCTAAGACTGTATTTTTGTCTTCAGAACATTTTTTGCTAAAGAATGAGCGCATCATGACAGCTTCTGATGATAATGTAGGGGCTCCGAGGAGGCAAACTGATTGTAATGTTAGCGCCTCTCAAATTTAGGGTTCACGGAACCAAGGAATACTTCCGCAGTTCTGTTTTTTGTGTTTTCCTTCTTCTACAACCAGGGATAAACACATGCGCCAGACGTGGACGTCAACGGAATCCAACGCCACGCACTTAATCCCCTTCTCCAGAGGCACCTTTCCTGTCGTCCAACCGTCTTGTTGCCTATTGACTGATTTGTCCCGCTGCCGCCACCCTCTTTTCCACGGCACGCGCCACTATATGGCGATGGTGGCGGCGCGGAGGGAGACGCCGCTCCTCTACGCGCTTCCGTGCGCGTCCCGATTCGTGGGTTTACAAAAGAACACCAGGTTCCTTTGCCGTTCCCAACTCGAATTTGTCGAGGAGGCGCGTTAGGCGGACAACACGAAAGGTTCCAGAGTTGTCATAGAAACGCCGTGACACACTTGTCATCGGTTGTATTCGCACGTGCGTTAGCTTCGAGGCGACACTTTGGGTCTAAAGGGTCCTTTAGATGTGTCTCAAGCAGAAAAGACTTCCTTATACGTGATATGCTTTGTTTGTTGTCCTTTTGAGTTATTAGTCAAATGTTTTTCACATTTCTTCCCACGAAATAATGAGAAGTTATGAGTCATAGTCGGAGCCAGAGTCGATCGTGGAGGAACTTTGTTTTCTTGCTTAGGCTTCTCCTTCGCGGAGGTGATTCAGCGGCGGTGAGGGGATATCACTTGGGATGCACTACAATTTCCCACGCCAAGTTCATAATTTCGTGACTTCTATTACACTTCACTGCTCCGTCTCAAATGATCTAGCCCTCGCCCTACCGTTTTCCCCCCTCTAGGCGAGAATATGGTCGAGTTAGTGAGCTCTAACTAACATTAAACCACCGGCCACGTTCAACGAAACATGGTTCTGCATGCCGTTTCGCATCCCTCAAGAGATTACCTGAGGTGAAATTCGTTCTTCCGTGTTTACATGCATTGTTGCAAATCCTTCCCATGTACATTATAAAAGTGCACCTTGCACAGCAAAGAGATTTTTTATGAGTTCGCTCGCATCATTTCGTATGCAGGAATGCGCATAGGAAATGAGATGAATCAGAGCTTTGCGTGTGTTGTGGCGGGGGAAGGGCGAATCCGAGTCTCGAATCCCGTCGATTGCATTCCGATCTTGCCTCTATCTCGCGGTGTATTTAAAACCACATTAAGTAAACGTGAATTCAGCGCCATATACCCAGCCACACGGATGGACGACGGCCAACAACCCGAATCGCCTTCTGAAGAGCCCCGTGAGGAGTTCGAAGACGGGTTTGTTGACAATCTGGTCTCCGATGATTTGGAACATTCTCAAAATGGTAGGTGTCCCAGCGGAGTGAAAATTGAGAAAATCATAGTGAAAAGAATTTACCCAATTAGGAGGCCAACCCCTTATATACTCTTCTTTGCATACTCTTGAGCAGAGATGGTCAACAACTTCACTGTGTTTTCTTCATATTTTTTCCTTTATTGGGTACCTGAAATTTCAGGAAATTCACGCCACGTTTTCAGCTTAGAATGAGCACAGTTTAACACAAATCTACTAAGACGTTCTAAGCCACAGTTTCGGTTGATTGTCCACCTACAGATTGGTTTAAAGGAAGGACATTGTTGCACCGAGGACCATCTGTGCCCAGATAAATTAAGTTGGATTAAGATTAGTTGGATAGATTTTTGTTGATGTTAGTTATGGTCACACTTTTGCCTTCTCAAAGAATCAAAGCCTTATTAGATCAAAGAACTGATCAGAAGTGCAAAAATTAGATGTCAGGCATTCTCCTGAGAATCCACCTTTACTACAACTATCTAATCTAGGGGTTTAGGGGTAAATATCGAGGGGGAGGCCCAGGAACAGCGCCACATTGAGAGCCAACGGGACGTTGAAATGCACATGCGCTACCTGCCGGAGGAGTACCGCGAAGATTTCTGGCGGGTGATGTTTCCACAGATCGAGCGCACCAACTACGACTTCGTCGGGAGTCAGAGACGCCTGGCCATTGTAAGTGCTCCTTCGTCCTCGTGATGTGACTCTGGTTCCAGCTGCTCGCTTCCATTGACCGCCTGCGACGTCGTATGGAGCGGATGCTCATGATGTTGAGCCGTCGTTATCCTGAGCACCGCCTTCGCTTCTCGGGTGAGAACTGAGGAGCACGTATCTACATATCCCGTTGATTGCCCCTTTGGTTTTGTAATTGCATATTGTCGGATTTTAATGCGAATGGGAAACAATAAATACAATGTGAAGTTTCCTCCTTTAGCAAGCGATGTTTGATCATTGTTTTCATATTAAGGGGGTTATCCTTTGTTCGCATCAAACGAATCCTTCGTTAAAACGTTGTGTTAGGGTGATAACTAGGTTGTGAAAGACCCTCTTAATAAATGATTCGATGGGTCTTACTCCATCCCCTTCCATCTAGGGTGGGTTTACCTACCCGTTCAACTTCATCTTCCTTAATGACTTTTAATTCATCCTTCAGTGTGTGTTCCCTACAGTAAGACACTCGAGTGAACCTTAAACATTATGGTATCTTTTAATCAATTATCAAGGAGGCGACTTTCTTAAAGTGTTCCATACGGAATTAGAATGCAGTGTAATTGCTGGGTCAAAGGGTCAACTACACATGCTGGAACAATATTTATTTCTGCTTCAAAAGAACCTAAGGTGGACATGGAAGGAATGAAAGGGCTAGGCGAGGGAAGTGGCTGAATTCGAACGTTGTTGTGCCCGACGTGAGCGAGATCCACTGGGGGTTCCATTTCGAGATCTACTGCGAGCCTTCCGTTTTGTTGGGGTGCACATGTTTGAAAAGCTCCCTGGAGAGGTCCTGTCGCAGGAGCGCCTCGGTGGTCGCTAAATGCAAACAGTACTTAAAAGGTTAAAAGGCCATCCTTACGCCTTCCCTCGTCGGTCTTTCTTCTTCTTCGTCCTCCGGTGGCATAGCTAGTATGGACGTGTGTCCAAGCCTAGCCTTATGTTGAGCCCGTGCGTAGGCGCCGGCAATTGGAGGCAAGTTTCTTTGCATGGCGTTCAGATTTGACGACGGTTGTGGCCTCGGGAGAAGGATCCTCGGCGAGCGCTTAAGTAAAAAGATCCGTATATAAGACATTGAAGCACTTTTCGTTTTCATTGAAGCGCACCATGTTCGTTGTACTGTTTGTGGCAGATAATTTGTGTCACACGATAAATATGTATAACAAGGACTACAAAAAATAGTAAACATAGGACTGCACACCATGACCGAACAAATGACCGCTTTCGCACGGCTGAATTCGCACGAGTTTTGCTCTCCCATTTTCGTGACCTCCAACTTGGAAAATATGAACATCAGTGCATTCGAGAGATTTGCCGAGATTTGAGGGGAGCGAGATTTACGTTTGATCCCTGGACTAAATAAGTTTTGAAACCCTTGCGGCGGTTGTGGTCAATTGCATGGTGATAGTAGAGGAGAAGCACCGCCGCTGGAGGCGACCATTTTAGTAGAACACTTCCGTTTTTTCCGCAAATCGCGCTTGTTATGTTGCAAAACATTCTGTATTGCTTTGTAAGTGAAAAAAATAAACAAACCGAACGCGGCAAGCGCCCCTTCGCTTCCACGGAGTGTTCTCGGCGCCTTCCACTGGCGGGGGCCTTCCACTGAACCTGAAAACATAAAGAAAAGAATAATGCTCTGTTCAACGGTATCTTACCGGTCGAGTCACCACTCGGATAGCGGCATTTGTAGGTGTCGATAGAAGGGCCTAAATGACGTTTTAAGCTGTGAATGTGCAATACAATGTATTTGAATTTTTTTTCTACAATGTGCCATATGGTCTAACATGTACTCAAGTCAGTGAGCATTAAATTTATTAAAGAAGACATAGAATTGCTCCTACCGTGCACGAACTGCTGAACTCTCTGGAAGGATCCTGGACCAACGAGTGCATCGACGTCTAAATAGAGTACACATAACGTAAAGAAAATTGTGTAGGAACAGATGTAAACTGATAATTGAAGTAACATCCGTCTTTACACTACTACACTATCTGAATTTCTCAAACACATTCGTCCTTGTATAGTTGTTCAGTATTAGATTTAATAGAAGACATCGAACTGATCCTACCGGAGCCGGACGGTTGAGGGACGTGGAGGGGCCTGAACGGTCGGGCGCTGCAGGAGCCTGGGAGTTCGGGCGCATAATCGTCTAAATAACGTATGTATAGAAAAAAAAACAATAGTGTCGCAAGAATTGCAACCTTACCAATTAATTTTCTTAACTAATAAGCATATCTCTCCGGTATGAACCGTTTTAAAATAATTGATTTAGTCCATACCTGAAGTCCGGACGAAGATCCACTGGACGGAGGGTTGAGTGGGAGGAGATCGACTCCAGGGAGTCCAGGGCGACGAAGGGGCACCGTGCTTGGTTCATCTTCCTA
>JADLIF010002318.1:0-31504 GCA_016648015.1 Steinernema khuongi | reverse complement strand
TCAGGTTCGCGCCGCGGAGACTTTGATCGCCGGAGCAGAGTTGCGTCGCCGGACGTGACCGGAGATGGCGACGGAGCGGCTAATGGACTCCGGATTCGGAGGCGCTCTCCGTGAGGATTACGTCACTGGGGGAGAGCCTGGAACACCTGGAAACCGTGTTTAGACATTTACTACGCCGTGGAAGGCAACAATGAAAAGAAGGTGCCCTGGAAAAGGTCGATAAAAATAGCCAATTTTTTTTACCCTGGAGGTGATCCTATCACCAAGAGGATAGCGAAGAGGATCACTGCATGGGAACTGAACCAATGAGGAACTGAAGCATACGACATACTTGCATCGGGAGAGGCTCTGAGTTCCACAATAACAACTTCTGGCTGTGTTTTGGATCCCAGCAAACAAAGGTCCAAAGCTCAGAAGTGCGTTCTTTGATGAGTAGAAGGGAGAAGAGTTGGGAAATCCAGTGGCCTAAAGGATTCGAGGCACTCTCCGTGAGGATTGCGTCATTCCATTGAAAGGAGGAATGCGTATTTGCACCTGTTTTGTCGGAGTATAAATATGGAATACTACAACTACAACACTACAACGGCTACTTCAGAGAGTCAAAGGGGATGCGTGGTGTCAATGCTTCAGTGTTTCACATTTAAGAACTCTTCTTTACGGATATTAGAATTGACAACTCACAGAGCCTAGTGTGACCCTTGGAGTCTTGGACCTAAAATGTCTCTCGGAAAAAACCGACTTAAGATGTGTTTTTATGAACTGTATTAGGGCCTAAATACTGCTATTCTAAAGCTTTTAAAGCAAATTTAATTCAAAAGCAAAGGATGAAAGGGCCTGAGTTTAAGGCCAATTTCTTCGGCTCCACAAAGACTGAACATCCATTGCTACCCTAAATTCTACGACTATTGATTGCTACAGGGGTAGAACCTATTGGCGACATGACCCAACCCAGGAAGGAACGGTCAGCATCCTAAATACGAGGCAGGATTTTATCCGCTTGTGAACTGAACCGGAAGACGTCCCTTCCTGATTTGGGTCCTCTCTCCAATAGGTTGGACTTCCCTATCTGTGAATAGCAGTAGATTGCAAGATTCCACAGTCCCCTTTGGATCTGAAACAATGTCCCAAGTCCCTAATTACAGTGCGTGCCAACCGAGAGGCAAGATGACCCCCGGAGACAAAGGCTCCGCCGCGCTAATGGACTTCGGATTCGCGAGGCCGTGTTTGCGGTCGCTGTTTGCGGAGGGTGTCGGAGAATGCGTCCTGTAATGTATCTCGACAACCGTTATTTGTCTTTGACGCCTTCGCGGTGCGCAAATAGTCGCCGCGATTCGTCGCGCTTCCGTGACCGTACGCCTTGAGACGAGTCACGTCCTCGGCCTCGCTCGGGCCCCTCGAGGCCAAGAGCGAGGCCAAGAGGAAGAGGAAGCCTTCGCCGCCGGTTGATACAGACGCCTCTGTTGGGGCAGGCGACGCCTGCGCAAACGCATACGGTAGCGCGCGGCAAAGAGGATAAACGTCGACTTCGCGCGGCTAATCCGATTTGTGAAATCGATCCGCCACAGTCATGGTCGCGAGCCTCTGGAGACGGCTCTCGAGGGGAGCCGAGGAGAGGAGAGGTGTGGAGGTGCGAGGACGGAGGACGATCTGAAATAGAGGTTTAGAGGAGTAGCTTGGAGCTGTAAGGGTCAACCTGAGGGAGTGAAGTCGAAGGCCAGCGGAGGGGCTGCCAAGGAGGTGATGCAAAATCTGAAAAACCCTTTAGGAAGGATCCCGAGAGTATAACATGTCTCCTGTCCTTCTTCATCGCCAGTAGCCTTCCGCGTTTTGAGATGCACCCCTTCCGCATACAGCAGCTACTAGAACTCTCACCGTCCCGAAGATACTAAGAAACAAGGTGGAGAAGTAGATGTGAAGGGTTGGGAAATTCCGAAGTGCGAACCTGTAGGTGCGGAGTGGTGTCGCCGGGCACAAGATCTACTTGGCTTCGTGGTCTTTGAGAAGATCCATAAAAACCGATCTATCCATGGCGATACTCTCTTCCTCCCCCTCAAGACCTCTGCCTCCACCCGAGGCCAAGAAGAAGCGGAGAGAGACAAGAAGGAGCTACTTGGGGCCCCGTGGAAGTGCGGAAAGCGGTGTTGCGACGCTGAGAACGGCCGGATCTCACACGTCTCCTTGGCCGGGGTGTTCGCACCGGGGCTCGAGCGGCGCGAATCTCCCACGTCGACAGGCTCGGTGCGAGCCGTGGGAAGGATCGCCTCGAGCGGAGCCAAGACGGTGACACAGCGCGCCGCTGGGAACTCCAAGGCCTCAAAGGCGACCAGCTCCTTTGAAGTGGGCCGACAGACGCGGTGGCGTCGCCCGTGACTCATGGTCAGGATCCCGGGCCGGTCACCGGATTCCCAGGCGCGAAAGGCCGTCGAGGAAGCCGGCGGGAGACCAAAGACGCGGGGGGACTCTGGGTGGAAAGTTCAGGTGGCGAGAGAGAGCAAGAAGGTAGGCTGGGGAAGTTGGCGCTTTTTGTATCCCGGGTATATAGTTTTGGCTACAAAGCTCTATTGTGGACAACTCCAAAGGGTCCGTAATAGAGTAAGCCTAAGGTTGCCTAAAGGGGTTCCATTGGAGGGAATCCTATCTACAGTTTCGCTCCTCAAGTTTTGATGTCCTTCTTGGGCGGATTCAAATGTCAAACAAGGGCAAAAGATGCGATCGATAGGTTGGGCTAAAGAAGACCATCTTTAGAGCAAAACACGGGCCTTCCAACCCTCTCCTAACCTTCTTGGATTCAGCTTCCCTAGAACGGGTTTTTGGAAAGTCGACGAGAAAGGAACCTAGGCTGTTTAAGGGCACAAATCCTCCGAGTTTCGGATTAGTGCCATCGAAGGACAGCCGTGATGCACTTCTCAAATCCACTCAATCAGGGCCTTCTTAGAAGCACATTAACGCGGAGGACCGAGTTCAGGAGCACCCAAAAGAGGCCTCGAAATCGACTACACGTGACTCACACTCTCTTGGCATGACACTCTCTTCTAGCCTGCCAAACAACCTCGCCTCTGCCGAGCAGGGCCCTTCCGGGAACCCGGCGGCTTCCCGTGCGCGAAAGACCTTCGGAGGCGAATTCCGTCGGCGAAAGTCCCCCGCCGCGCCGCGCTATTTGTTTTTCGCCTGTAATACATCGTGTTCGCTCCTTCGCGCACCTGTTTGCATATCCTCGCCAGCACACGGTCGTCATTCGACACCCGCGCTCCTCGGGCGCTCCGAACCGGTCCCGACGCGCACGACTCCGGGCCACCGTACCCCGCGGGGCCGAAGACTCCGCCGGATTAGCGCGGGATTAACCTTGGGCGCGCGGCCGATGATATCGGCGGCGGAGACGAAGTTTCGCCCGGGGCGACGTCGACGACGATCGATAGACGGCGACGGCCGCGGACTACGGTAGCGGAAGAGCCGGCGGCGCACAAGTGGACGAGTGGAGGAGGAGGACGCGGCGACGGAGTGATAAATTTATTATCGTAGAATCATATAGAGTTACTGTGCGGACAACTTCGGGACGGGCCGCGGGGACAATCTGCTAGAGGGTCTCTCTCTTCTAGGGCACGGCTCCGCGACCGAAGAGGGTAAGGCCTCGGGAGACGGAGGGAGGAGCGGGAGCGGGAGGAGGAGGTAGCTTTCCTTCTCGCTATGTACAGGACGCGGCTACTGGAGCCCGATGCCGGCCATGTTGTAGGCGGCGGTCACCGTGGACGAGTCGTAGGCGCCGTGGGCCATCGGGTCGTAGAAGCCGCGGAAGAGCGACGCCTCGGGCGGTTCCAGGCCGCCGGCAGGGTTCCCCAGGCCCAAACCCGGCTCCTCGGACTTCACCGGCAGAGGCAGGGACTGGTACTGGCCGGCGTAGGCCGCCGCCGCCGCCAGCTGCTGGCTCTGGTAGGCGGAGGCGCCGGGCGAAGGCGTCTGGCCCAAGTAGGGCCCTACGATGTCGCCGTAGGACGAGCGGGCGCTGCCCGCGTACAGGCCGTACTGGTCGAAGTAGGGCGGGTTCGGGGTCGAGGAGCTGGTGGGGGGCCAGGCGGAGGTCGGCATCGGCTGGTAGCCCGTCGCGTTCTTCAGCTGGTCCAGGAAGCCGGCGCCGTGGCCCAGCGGCCCCGAGGAGGAGGGCTTCTTGGTGACGGGCTTCTTGCGGCGGGGTCGGTACTTGTAGTCCGGGTGCTCCTTCATGTGGATGGCGCGGAGCCGTTTGGCCTCGTCGATGAAGGGCCGCTTGTCCTGCTCGTTGAGGAGCTTCCACTCCTGGCCCAGCCGCTTGGAGATCTCCGAGTTGTGCATCTTCGGGTTCTCCTGGGCCATCTTGCGTCGCTGGCCGCGGCTCCACACCATGAAGGCGTTCATGGGCCGCTTCACACGGTCGTCCTTCAGCGAGCTCTTCTCCTTGGAGCCGTGCGAGGAGCCGGGCGAGTCGGGCACCAGCTCCTCGGAGGGGATGGCCGATGTGGAGGTGGGCGGCATCTGGCCCAGCGAGGCGAACCCGTTCTGCGACATGTACAGCGAGTAGCTGTCGTGGAGCATCTGCGGCGGCTTCATCGCCTCCGAGTCCATCATCAGCATCGGGAAGCAGGGGTCGGGGGGCTTCTGGCTTCCGGAGGTCAGCTGGCGGAGTAGTTCGCGGCAGAGGAGCGGCACAAAGAGGCTTCTGGAGGCGGAAGGCCGGGAGGTATGGGGGGTCCACGGGGGCGGGGACTGGAGCCAAGGACGCAGAGGGCACGAGGGGGGACAGGCTTCTAGATTCGGAAGGCCTGTGGCTCCAGGCAACTGGCGGAGGAGCAGAAGATCGTCGTCGTCGAGGAGACTATAACACTGGTCGCTTGACGCGACGCGACAAACGAGAATTGGCGAAGGCGAAGAGCGTCGGCGACTAGCCGGCGAGCGATCGACCACGCCCCCGGACGAGCGGCGAGAGTCACCTCGCTGACTCGCGCGACTCGTCCGAGAGGGCGGCGCCTCCGAACGACGATTCGAGCACACGTGACCTGTCCTCCGGGCTCCGGAGCACCTTCCCGTCGGCCCCGGGAACCCCGTCCGGCGCCGGGCCGTCTCGAGGACGCCCGCGGACAGGGCCAGCATAGGGCGACGGCGGGGTACAGTAATCCCGAAGGCGGAACCGCAAGCGGAGAGATTAATTCGGCGCGAGCGTGGGGACTCGGCTGCAGAAGAAGGCGATCGGCGACACCGCGTCCCGAGGCGATCGCACTCCCTGCGAGTTTCCCACAAAAAATAAGTTTTCTCCTCGATTCCGCGCCGGAGGAGAGTAAACAGAGCGCGCGAATCGATTCCGGGGCTCGGAGAACGCGAAGAAGCGCCGGGTTACGGTACGGGCCGGGCGGAGAGGGCCCGGCCGTCCGGGGGGATTCCGGGGGAGCGAGTGGCCCCGGAGACGCGGAGGGATCGCGTGAGAAGGCTCGCGTGACCGGAAGGCCGGGAAAGGTGCCGTGGCCGGGTGGAGGAGCGAGTGGCGAGGACGGACCGCCGAGGCGAGTGGCGCGGAGCGAGTGAGGGGGAGCGGAGCGAGAGAATCATTACACTGTATTGTTTCTTTTGATTGGAAAGCCGCGCGTCTATTCAATCCCCTAACAATTCGCCTTTTGTATTCGCCCTCGGCGCGCGGGAGAGCCAGAAAAGCGCATAAAAAGACGCGCGCGTTGCCACGCCCTCCGGCGCCTTCGGCGACGGCTTTGGCGTCGCCGGATCGCCGCGATCCGATCGCTGGATCTCCTGCAGGGTGTGCAAGCTCTATATGCTCCTTTTGTGGTCTTTTCCTCAGGATCATCTTCCCTTATGAGATGAAAAGATGGCTCTGAAGATGATCCTATCTTCTTGAGCAAATGTGCCAAGGATTCATGGCTCTACTACCTTCTTTAGGGTGTAGGGCACCAGATCTAAAACTTGGAGCCATCTTCTCCAATTTCCAAAGTTTCTACCAGAGCTTGTTGACGCCCTTGAGCCCTTGGGATTACGGTAGCGACGACGAGGAGGACGACGGCGGCGTCAGGAATAATTTATTATTAAGAGAGGGGACGAGAGCCGACGGATTATGAATAAAACAACGCCCGAGGCGACGGCCGAAGTCCCGGGGAGGAGTATGTACAGTATCTCGGCGGCATCTTCTTCCGGCTTCGGCGCCTCAGCTGATGAAGGAGGCCATGTGGGCTCCCGACGCGATGCGGATCTCGGCGAAGGGCGCCTGCTGGGCGAAGTCGATCGCTTGCGCCTTCTTCAGCTCGAGCACGGCGTAGAACTTCTGCGCCGCCGTCTTGGCCGAGGAGCCCTTGGACAGGAGGTCGGCGAAGTGGATCTGAAGCGGACGCGGTCAGCGCTGTGTGTGGTCCACGCGCAATTAGCCGAGAACAATCGGCGGCGATTGGCGCCTTTGAATCGGCGCGGCGAAGGAAACGCGCCTGGATGCCCCCGCGCGGCCCCTTGGCCCTGGCTCCTTGGGGGATCGATGAGGTTCGCAAAAAGGGTGGAATTCGGATTTTGAGGTTTTTAGCTTTTGGTTTGAGTGGCGTGGAAGGCAGGGAGGTTCTTGAGGGTTCTGAGGGTCTCTCTGGGCTGTAGGGGAGTGCCCATTTGTATCAGAGGAACCTTCCCTTTGAGGATAGCCTAATGATCGGTCCAAAGGTCAACCAACTTGGGAGCTCTAGATACTTCATCTGCACCACGTTTTCCATGGCACAAGCCCTCTAAACTTCTTCATGGGACCCCTTTACCCTAAACTCCTCAATTCGCCTCCACACACCCTACTTCGGACGGCTCAGAACTGGACACTCCCAAAATCGTCTCGTGCCAGCGCCATGGCCGCCAGAGATCGATTCGCAAACAGTCGCGGTCCATCGCGATTCCGTCGACGAACACCTGGCGACGCTATGCAAATCGACGACGTCGACGACGCTCATCAATTATAGTCCGGGCCGCGGCCGCTGTCCGGCTACGGTAGCTGCTCACCTCGTCGTTGGCGCGGAGCTTGGTGGCGATGGTCTTGAGCACGTTCTGCGTCCTCCGGGTCCAGCGGTGGCCGGGCTCCTCGCCGTCGGCTTCCTCGTCCTCGTCCGCGTTTTTCTGCAACGCACCAATCGGAGAGGGAAGCGCCAAATTAATAATCGTCATTATGCAGATGAGTGGCAGCTGGGCCTGCTGCCAGCCACCGCCGCAACATCAAAAATTCGGCGAGCCGAACTCAGTCGCCCGCTAATTGCAATGTCACTCCGCTAATTACTCGAATCCGCGCGCATGAGCGCCCGGCCCGGGAGCTAATTACTGGGTGAAGTCCGGCCGGGAACGCTTTTGTACAGGCGTGTTTTGGGGCAACAGTTGTTTGGTGGGTGCAGGAGAGGGAGGGGACACAGAAAGACACGGTTTTGGGGCATGATATGGTCAAGATCGAGAGGAAAAGGTCGAAAAAGATTGAATTCTTGAAAGCAAGGGTCGAGGGACATATCCGAAGAGAAGGAACCGTTCAAAGCTTTCCTATTCAAGTTTTGACACTTTAACAACCTAACCCGCTTGCCAGAAGGAAGACCCTGAAAGCCTTGGAAGCATTCTTCTCAACTCAATCCTTAAGATACCATACTCTTAGGACCCACATTTTAAAGGTTCACAGCGGACTCACCTCGTTGGCCTTGGACTTGCGCTTGGGCTTCTCGGTGGCGAGCGGAGACTCGGCACGGGGGCTCCCTTCTTCAGGGGCGGCGAGGGCCTCCGTCTCGGCCTCGGCCGGCTCGTCGAGCGTCGGCTCGTTGAACTCCGGCGACGGAGACGCGACGTCGAAATCGTCGAAGGGTTCGCTCTGAAACGAGCCTTCTTAGAAACCGTCCAGAATCTGGGACACGATAAACTAGCACTTTGTCTTGATCTGAGGATCATAGGAACGTCTCCAAGTAGCTCAGAACTGCCCGGATAACCATTCTCAGAATCCCACCCTCCTTGGAATCCCCAAAAACGACTCTAAACACCTCGGCGGGATTCTGTCGCTCGTGCGGCGCCGTCTCGTAACACCGTAATTGCCCGCCACGCTCCGGGCGCGCCACTTGAAACGCGCGAGGAGTTCACGGGTCGAGTGGTTCTCCCGGGGAGCACTCCTCCCGAAACAGGTCCGCATATTCAATCGAGCCGTCGAGATTTATGTGTCCCCGTGGCTTCTCGGCGCTCATTTTCATAAGAAAGGCGACCACCGGCGCGCCGGAATCCATTAGCGGGGCCGTCTTCTTCCAAGGCGCTCCGGCGCTCCTTGGCAAGGTCGTCCGGGCAGCCGATAATTGAGGTTAGGTAGAGTTGAGGGCGCTGGCAGGAACTCTTCCCTCGCGCGTCCGCAGTCAAGGTCGAACCATTCAAATGCAATTATATTTGTTTTAATTCCGGCCTTCGTCGGCGCGAGGGTCGACCCGAGGGATCGGCCTGGGAGGAGAAGGCAGCCCGACGGGTTCATTAGCGAATCATAATCGACAAAAGGGTTTTATGCGACTCTGAGGGGTTCGGTGGGGCAATGCGCCCAGATTAGATATAGAGGAAGAGGGGCTTGAGTTTTGGAAGGAAAGGGGCACAGAATATCGAGGTTGGCTCTTGACAGCTACAGGAAGATCAGGGTTGGTATCGCCCAGGGAGTGCAAGTAAGGACTTTTAATTCACTCCTCTTTTTTGACTTTATCAACTGAAAAAAATTAGAAGGTGATAACGTCGAAGTACGTTCAAGTTAGACCATCTTTTCACTATCATGCTTTTTATAATCCCGGCATATCTCTCGGCCTATTTCTCAGCTCTTAGTATCTGCCCACAGATTTGCTCAAAGCACCTAGTCTGACAATCCTATGAAAGAAGTAAGCCTAGATTAGGTTTAAAGCGCTTCTCTAGCCGATTTTACACGGTTCAAACGGCTTCTGTTGTCCAAGTTTAGTTTCTGACAGCGCTAAGAAACCCTATTTAGATGAGCCAGGAAGTACAATTAGCCCCCGACACTCTTTCTTTGGAATATCTTGGCAGTATTAGGTCTGAGGGTTCAGATCTTGGCTTGATCTAATCGAATTATGCTCGAGTTAGGTGCTAGTTTAAAGGTAGTATCACAAGTAGCTAGTCCGGGTCGATAGTTTTAAGGTCTCTCAAGATCTCACCCACCAGGCCTGACAGGTCCTCAGATCCACGCGGAGACCTAGATTCCTTTCAAGATTCTGCAAGAGACTCAACGGTTATTCAAGGCTTTTGATCCTCTCCTATTCACTTAGATCCACCGCCTTCTTGTGCCTCTCCTTGGAGCCCTTCAGAAGAATGCCAACTTCATTAGCGAGTCATAAGCGTCGATTATTTCCTTCGGCGGCTGGCGCCAAGAAAGGACCGGCGGCAGCGCTCTGATTAGAGGCCGCCGGGGATAAACACCGGATTCTGGCCCGCGGCGGGCCAATTAGCCGGCTCCCGCGGCGACTGTTGCTCCCGAGGCTCCCGCCACGGCCGAGGTCAATCCGCATTATGCGATTATCCCGAAAAGAGTTCGCAAAGGTCAGCGTGGGCAATTTCCTCTCCCGGCCGACTCCCAAATTCCCCGAGAGGACAAAAACAAAGCGAAAGGCCGTCGGCGAAGGCCGTTCCGGCCGGCTTCCCATGGCCTCCCCGGTCGTCTCGGGAACCCATCATCGATCACGGCCACCGTTACAACTCCCATTATGCAACACTTCGTCGCGCTCCAATTTGACGCCCGTTTAACACCTGTTGAGGAGCTCTCGACGTCTCCGGGACCCCCCGCGCCTACCGTATGCCACTTCAACAGATGGCGAGCGCGGGGTCAATATGGAGGAACATGCGGATCTCGAGTGGATAAACGTGCGAACAAGAGGATAAGTGAGTGTCTCGAACGGATTTCCAGGGACAGACGCGCGTCGAGAATGCGAGAGGCGTAATTGGCGATGAAAGGAGAGGCACAACGACGTTAGACGGACAAAAGGGGCCGCGCAGGTCGTGGCGGGAGCCAGGAAACGGAGTTGTAGGGCATGAGGTCCTGGGAAAGGGAGAGGACAGCAGGAAGTCGAGTACGAATTGCGAGGTGGATACGGTAGAAGGACTGGAGGGGAAGGGTCTTGCCTGGAAAGAATCCGGCCATCCCCACCCAGATAAGCTCCTTCTGCCTCTTCTAAGGTCCTCTTAGGATGCACCCCAACCCTACCTCATGCCCACAGAACTTTTGAGGGAGATTGGAGGCACTTCTGACTCAGAAGTGCCTCCCTGAATCCGATTCCCCACACTGCCTCCTTCCCCCTCAAAGTCGTAAATCACCTCCACACCATCTGCGTCCATCGTAACTTCTACCGTAATCCTCCATTTAGTCAGTTGCGCAACTTGGCCACTTCTACGTCCTTTGTGCACTCCTCGGAGCAGTCGACGTGTGTGGCCGGCCCCTTGTTGCGCGATTTGATAAATTACTTTGTTTTGGCCCGCGACCTCGGGGTTACGGTAGGGAAATTGGGTTTGGCGCGGCGGGCGGTCGGCCCCCGGGGGGACGCCTCGGGCGAGGAGGGCCGCGGCGGGCGCGGAGCGTGACGAAGCGCGAGAGGCGCGAGATCAAAGAGGGGGCCGCCACAAAGGATTGCGCGACACGGTTACTGTCGCCATGTACACAAACAATAAACGGAGATGACGACGTCGGCGATTTGTTGTCGCCGCGGCGGAACACATCTTCTTCGAGAGTCGCACTCGCGGGGACCGAAAGAGGTCGTGGGCAATTAGCGGCGGCCCGGACTACGGTAGCGAGGAGGACATTAATCAGGCGGCTATTGAGGCGCCGAAATCAGGTGAAAGCGACGTGCGTGCGCGGGATAAAGGTAGGATTAGGAATTAGAAGCGCATTGTTCGCGCTGCTTGTTTGCGCGGAGCCGTTGCGTCACCGGAAAGGACGACATCAGATGCCCTGGAGGGGATTACCAGGGACGTCAGCGCGTCTTCGGCGCCAAGAAGTCTCCGGGGGCCAGCCGATCGACGCCGCGATCGATGCAATCGTCGCCCGATCCGGCTACTTGCAGCGACGGGCATAAACAGGGGCTTTCGGGTGTTGAAAGGGGCGCCGGCCCCGGAAGGAGCGCGTCTTCAAAGGAGCGCGCGACGGTGCACTTTGGCGGAGTTTGGCATGCAGGGATGAGGCGAGGGGCTCAAGGGGCCGGCGGGTGACGTTGGGGAACCTGAGACGCGACGAGGCGAGGACTCAAGGAGGCGACCCCGAGGAAGTACGTCGTGGAGACCGGAGACTTGTACTGTCCGAGGATTGTGGCTTCCTTTGTACTTCGCAGTACAAACGACTCTTCTTTGGTCTCGGAGACCGGAAGGACACGCAAGCGTTTAGCCATGAAGTAGTTCTTATACAGGCCCTATGCTCTGCAGTGACTTTATGGGGATTCGTTTGGCCTGGATGGGCCACAACTTGCGGAGACTGCAAGGACACATCCTTGGAGTCAGAATCAAAGCCAAAAAAGATGGGTCAAAAGTGTTTAGCATATTCCTTCAAGAAGAGCTAAGACTCTACATGGACGTGCTTGGATTTCTTGGTGATTTTTGTAAGCGAAACTCTTGGAAGATCTCTAGATATTCAAATGGAACACCTTCGAAGCTAGATGACTGTGCTTTCAGGAAGAGAGGAACCTGCTCTGTGAAGGCCTGACATCACTTTCTTCGGTAAGACGATGTGATTCTCAAAGGGCTGTCTCTGGACGTCTACAGGAAGAAGAAGTCTCACCGTAATCTGGGTAATCTAGTTTATTGCTAACAACAAAAGCTTCAAGTGCTGCTGGTGAAAACCCAGAGAATCTAGAGGAAGAGCATTCCTGTATCCGCCAAAGCCATCTTTTGGGAAACTGTTCTATAGGCCCTATTTGAAACAAACAAAGTCGTGAAAACGATGGTCCCATAGGTACGCTGATCAAGAATGTGAGGAAAACGGTTATTCTTCGTTTCCATGACCCTGAGGCCTCTAAATGGGGGTTTCTTAGCCTCAACACAGATCCCACCATATCAGTTGCCATCAAAGACTTCCCTCCCAGATTTGGACTAAAGCACCCTTTCCAGAACGAGAGACACGTGGAGACGCGCTATACAGAAACCCGAAGCCGCTGGGGCTCAACCGAAGGCGACAAGCACGCCGGGGACACTCCAGTCCACCGGAGAAGCCCAATTCATCCTCTCGAAGCGCCTTTGTTGTGGAAATGAAACGCGCGCTCGGCGAGAAGACGATCGCCAAAGTGAACCCTTCTCCTTCTCCTTGTGGCACCGCTCGGTTTGCTTTTCCAAATCGCTTTGTGAGTAATCGCGGCGCGGGATCGGCGCCGCCGCGTCTATCCGGTCTCCGCGGCGCGCAAAAAACCGAACGACTTTCGGGGAACCCGTGATTTCCGACTGCGTAATGAGCCCTTCCTGCCAGCCACGGCCTTTCGGCTACCGTACCCCGATCGGCGTGAACTTGGGTGACACTGCCCAGTGCGGGCCGACTCCATTCACTCGGCGATCGCTTTGAGGCGCCGCCGACCACTCACCACCATCGTCTGGAAGTCGTCGTCCACGTTCTCCACCATGTCCAGATCCTTGCGGATGTCGAAGTCGCCACCGTCCTCGCTTTCCTGAGGCGCCTCCTCGTCGTCGCGCACTCCCAGCGAGAGCTGCGCGTGGTACACCTGAAAGCAGAGGCTACCGTAATCCGTCTCGCTCATCAGTCGTCTCGTAATCCGCTAATCCGGTTACGCGCCGAAACGCAATAACGCCGGATTTTGCGCCAATTTCTAATAATAACGAAGCAACGGCCACAACCCGAGGCCGCCAAAGGGAGCTCGGCGGATTTCGGCCAGGGATGGATGGGTGAGGGGACTCTTTGAAGGGGGGACTCGGGGATGGAGTTTAGAAGTTGGGCTGTTGTAACTCTGAAGAATGCTGGAAAGCTTATGCCATGCTAAAAAAGCCAATAGGGGCAGATCTTGGCAATAATTATCTAGCTAGAGTGATGAAATCCCAAAAAGTTCAGTCTTCCTTCTTGAAACGTTGCCAGATTGCCTAGTTTTCGAAGCATACAGTCCGATCCTATTAAAGATAGCGTGTAAATATCGGCTACACAATAGTTTTGGCCTTCATAAGATCGCTGCCTTATAAAAAGATTGCTTTTGCTGTCACCGTGATAACTAGGCACCCTGGCATTTGACTTCTCGGCAACTTCCACCTTATCTGCTTGAGGCCACTGGAAATGTCCTCGTAGTAGCTTTCAAGTCAACCTGTATCTCCACAGTGCTGCATCGAGTTCTCCGAAAAAGGTCTCCCGAAACTGTCCCAAAAGAACGCCGCCAGTTCCCGAGGGAGCGTGACTCACGGAGGAGCGCGTTCGTCATGCGGCATACGGTATCGACCATTGTTTGCTTTCAAAAGACGAACGGTAAGGGGACAATGGTGACGCCCGAGGGCGCAGGCCCACCGCGATTCCGCTTTGTGGAACTACGGAATTGGCCTTTTGTGGAGCTCTTCCTTCGGAATCTCAGAAGGCTCACGGGAGGTAAAAGCACGGTGAGCGAAGGCGCACAGGGGAGGCTTGGACCTTCAAGGGAGGGGATCTTCGGGGGAGTTTTCAAGTTTGAAAGGTGCGAAGAAGGGTCAAGTACGTGAGCTTCTGGTCGTCTAGGCGCCAAAGATGAAATTCCTTTGATGCTATTTTTACGCTTGTGCGACGAAGGAAGACGGTCCCTCCTCAAGTGTCTAAGATCGTCATGAAGATGTTCTTAAAGGGGAATAGATAGGGCTTGGGAAGACAGGAAAAGGATAGGAAACGAGGAAGGGAGCTATTCTGGAGGGGAAGGGGTTACCATGAGTTCGCTTAATCGGACAGGTCGACTTTTACAGTTCGTTTTATCTCTTTCCAAACGTTCTCCTTCTTCGGATTAAGGGTAGGTTTCTCGATGCGATTGTAGGAACTATGACGGGGGAACACGTAACTGCATAGAGGTCACAGAAGATCCATTTCAAGAATGTTGCCTTTGTCCCCATCCTTGAGAGCATCTTGAAAAGAAGGTCTTCGCGCTTACTCATTAGGAATAAGCCTCCACGTTGGCAAAGTCCAAGTTGACGCCATTGATACTTCTTAGTCCCGCTTGCATCTCGAGCTTTCAAGGAACATCTCACTCGTGTGTTCACTCCCCCTCTTCTACCCTCTTCCGATATTGAGCACAAAAGCGTGCATTGTTTTTTGAGAAAAAAGCTTGATATTCCCACTGCACACCATTGACCACCAGGACATTCATAGAATGGAAATGTCGCCCATTCCTAAAAACAGTCGTTAGTCACCCGAGTCGTGGCTGAAGGCACAGCTAAGGCTCGACCGAAAAATAGGGCACACATCTACTTGGAATGGCTTCAGAATAAGGACTCGTTGAAGTTGGAATAGATCCCGTAGGATGCCTTGAGTCAAAATGCAGAGCTCCCTCACCACATCAGGGTACCGTATCCTGAGGTTTGGAAGACTTACAGTTCGGACCAATCTGTTGTAGAGGAAGGAACAGCCAGGGTTCCCCATCAGCTGATCGCAGTGACCGCTCTCCTTCAGCTTCGTTAGCTTCTTCGTGGGTGGCGCAAGGTCCAACTGTTGCATCGTGTCGCTGCAAAAAGGTTTAGAAGGTTCTTGAGGACATCGATCGGAGCTTCTTAGAGTTTGGATCAAATGGGACATATGTTATAGGATGTGGTTGAGTGCCATATATGGTTTGCTACTCCTTCCAAGAACCTTCCCCACCTCGTGTCCGCCATGTTCGACTTCATCTCGTCTCCGGTGATGTTCCTCTGCTCGTCGATAAGCAGCTTCCTGCGCCGCTTCGACTTCACCGTCTTCTCGGGGCTCTGCAACGCTGCCGTATCCAGGGGATCCAGTGTGAACTCCGGCGCGGTGCTGATCATCGACGCGGACACAGAAGGAGTCGGGGTTATCGGCGCAGGAGTAATGTCCGCGGGCTCTGCCATGATATCGTCCTGCTCGCAGCCGCCGGGGGCCTCGATCCCCACGAAGCTCTTGGCGATATCGTTGTCCGCGAAGAGTTCATCTGTAAGGAGCAGTAGAAGAGGAGGAAATTCATATGACTTGGGATGGATTTGCCAGGAAGGGATCGAAGCTAATCATCCCGGTTACCGTACTCTTGAAGCACTACTGAGACAACTCCAATGGCGTTCAGCAGGGCAGCCCCCAAGAGAGCCATCGCTCGCTTCCAAGAACTTCGCCTACCGTCAATCATCGGGTCGCCTCCACCATCTCCGAAGTCTCCGAAATCGTCATCGGGCAGGGCCGAGGGACCTCCGAAGTCGTCGTCTCTCGAGTTAAGAAGGTCTCCGTTGGCGTAGTCCGTGGACATCGTGTGAAACGGAGTGTGCGAGATGAAGGAGACGCTTCCGTCTGCGGCGCGTGGCACTTCTCCGAAATCGTCGTCGTCGTCGCCGAAACAGGCGAACTCCTTCTCGCCGAAATCGTCCATCTGAAGTACTCGGGATGATCACTGGGAGAACTCTGGCGTCGCCTACCCCGAACTCGTCGTCGAGCATCGGCTCACGCACATCCGTGATGAGGTCCTCCTTGAGGGTGATTTCGTCGATGCGGCTCTGGTTGACCTTGCAGTCGAAGTCGTTGAACTCCGGTAGGACGGCGTCCATCTCGGGCATCACTTCGGGGAGTGTCAGAGCCGCCCTCGGGGTGTCAATGTCGTCGTCATCGTCGATTCTGTCAATCTGCCCCGGTCGGAAGGCCATCTTGATCTTGAGGAAGGCTTCGTTGCAGTCAGCCAAAAGGTACTTGGCCTTGCGCGAGTAGATCCGCACAATTCCTAGCAGAAGATGTCCCGTCGTCCGGAGGGCCATTTTCGCCTGAAAGAAAGGACTGATTGGAGAAGGAAGAAGGAGGCATACCTTCGGTTCCATAATCTCGCCGACGGCTTCTTGGACATTGGTCTCGTAGATCTGTGCCTTGGTGAGCTTCTTCTCCCAATGGGCCGCTAGCCAGATCTTGGCCATCGGCCCTTTCTTTGAAAGGACAAACTGCGCGTAGAACATGGCTTCGGGAGCTCAGCCTCACGACTTTACGTAAGGAGCAGAAGGAAAACAGGAGGGCAATAGGTCGGTAGGCAAAAGACTGTTTGGTCTTCTGAAAACAGTCGACCATGAAATCAGGAAAAAAACACGTCCTCAGGCACGGAGAAGGCACGAATCCCATGGAAATACGTCCCGAAGAAGCTGCAGGGCCAAGTGCAGACCACTCCAATCTTCAGAAGGAGCAACTGGATGGGAAATGTGGGGTAGAAAAAGAACGCTCGTAATGGATACGGTATATAGAAGCTCGTCCCCTCCAAGTATAGACGTAAACCACAGAGGCAGTTCTGGAGGGTAAGGACAAGGATGCATCGCATTCTGAGGGAAGGCCTAGGGAAGCAAGAAGACACCAGACGATATACTTCTGCTCAAGGAGCGAATTGGTAGTGAAAACAGTAATCAGGGAAACCACGTCTTCCATGAGTGGAAGTAAGGCACGAATCATATGGTAATAGGGCAAAGAGCAGAATTCTCCACTTGCTAGTGGCATGGCCCGAAAGGAAGGATGGCAAGGGAAGAAGGAGTCTCTCCAAAACTCAGACGTCCATGATTGAATCATGTAGAAGCTCATCAGGCAGACGATGGAGATAGGCCTGGAAGCCTCGTAGCATCAGCAAAGGCCTATAAGATAAGTAGGAGAACAGTCGGCGGAGAGACAGCTGGCTCTTCTAAAGGCGCGGGCGGTCGACGAACTAATTGTAAGCTGATAATTGTGAGGAACGGAGTCTCAGGCATTGTCCGAGTATGATGGGCACAAAGCTGAAACAAGCGTGTCTCTGGGAAGTAGAAGTAGACATCGAGCGTCTCGGAGACAAGTGCGGACGGACACGGGCGTCTCCAGTCGATCCATTAGCAGATGAATCATACCGTCCCTCGATTCACTTGACGTCTTCAGATCCTAGTCCTGCTCCTGGCTACGACGATTCCACTGGTTTCACCGTTGATAGATCTTGGCTGCGCTGGTTGGAGTATTCTCGGTATGCCGAAATAGGGCGCGTACTCGAGGGATGTGCCCAGCGAAACACGTTCTTGATGGAAGCAAAGCGCGAAGCGAAGTGTGAAGAGAAGAGTGAGCGGACAAGTCGTCTCTTGCAAGCAGACAGACAGACAGGATGTGTCTCGGAGACCCTTCCGGGGGAAAACAGATGTCTGCAGACACTTTGTTGCAGAATTACTAAAAGCAGGGCCACACACGACGAAACGCAAAACGATTTTCGATCCTTTGGCGAATCGCCCGCCGCTCGATTTGATGCCAGATAGCACCGTACTCGTCGTCCGTCTTGCAGGAGGCTCGCCGTGTTGAGAGCCCCTCGTTCGTTATGTTCAGCCGTCGGAGTTTCATCACCGGTCTCTTCTCGGGTTCTCTTCGTGGATTTCTTCTTCTTCGCTCTCTTCTCTGATTCCATTCTACGCGTCTTTCATTTCAGCGAGATGCTGGTCCTGCGCTCAGCGATTTTCCGCAGCTGCCAGACTCGCTCGCTGGCCCTCTCCGCGAGGAGCTTCGTCCCGCCGCGGATTCGCCTCCTCTCCTTCTCCCTGCAGAATGGAAGTCGCTTCTCGCGTGAGTTCTCGAAGCTGCGTCCGAGGGTGGACACTGCCCGACGGCCTCCGCCTTCGCCAACGAGGTTCAAGCAGGTGGCGGACAACACGATATTGCCGGACTTCGTTGGACTGCGACCAGGAAGGGATCTCCTCAAGTGCCTTGCCTTCACCGGAGTGGTATGTTCCTTTCTTTTCTTTAGAGTTTCAGTTCCAGAAAGCCCGAAAATTCAATCCAAGATCTTCTGACCTCCTTCTGTCTATGTCTAGTCTAGGTAGCTTCATTGCAGGTAGGCTTCGGAGCGTTCACGATCGCCGCCATCACGGACTACCGAAGAAGACAACTCGATTTCGAGAGATTGACCGAGATCGCGAGGAACTTCTTCAACCAGAACCACGACCAGCCCACGCTGAGCGAAGGCCAGAAGTGCGCCCTTGCCCTGGTAGCACTCAATGTCGCCGTGACCCTCCTCTGGAGGGTGAAGCCCTTGGCTCCAGCCATGTGGAGGTACTTCTCGAACTCCTTCGCGTCCAGTAGGTCACTCTTGCTTCTTCATGTCTTATGACGTCGTTTTAGAGAGTCTAACAGTCCCGATGGTCCTTAGTACCTTCTCGCACCACAGTGTCCTGCATCTGCTCGTCAACATGTATTGCCTCTTCAGTTTTACCCACATTACTATCGACAAGTTCTTGGGCGTCGATCAGGTAAGGGTGATACCTGTTGCCTCTTGACTTACTTCTTTTTCAGTTCCTGGCCTTCTTCCTTACTGCGGGCGCAGTCTCATCGTTGACCAGCCTCGTTCAGAAGCTGGCTACTCGCAGCACCATCCGCTCCTTAGGCGCCGTAAGTGCTCATGCTTCTACCGCAAACCCGATTTCTATTCTAGAGTGGAGCCATTCTGGCCGTCCTCACGTACACCTGCATGATGATCCCGGAGGCTCGTCTCAGCGTTGTATTCCTGCCACAGTTCGACTTCTCGGCGCAGAATGCTGTGTACGGTCTCCTCGCCTTCGACCTTCTGGGTCTTCTGTTCCGTTTCAAGCTCTTCGACCACGCGGCGCATTTAGGAGGATCTCTGTTTGGAATGTAGGTTGAACTTCTGGGCGCTTCGAGTAATCCATCTCTTGTAGACTTTACGCCTTGTACGGAGAAGATTTGTGGAAGCTGTACTACCAGAAGGTAGTGAAGACCTATCGCAGGGTGATAGAAGGGACCGACTGACATGTGTATAATATTAAACGGGTGTAGTTATAATAGAAATGTTGATGCCAGCCTCAAGAAGTTGATGATTCGTCCGCGACCGTTCAGAGCGAGCTCGGAGAGCAAATGACAAGCGATGGGGATCGCAGATGACTTTTGCAAAGACAGCGTCTACTAGACAGAACTTTGCAAGAATGAGACAACGACTGGCGTCTGACGATTCTAATGTCTCTATTTTTGTCGCGTGGATCAGTGCTCTTGACCTTGCGTGTGTCCTTCTCCTTCCTTTCATCCCTCTGTAGAAGAAGCCTAGAAGAAGGAAGCAGGAGTAAACAAATTGCCCATCGCTGAATCTGATGGCTTCTTCAGCTCTCCCACTGGTTTGAATGGGAGCCAAGAAACTTAAGGATCGAAATTCAGTGCGTGCCACTCCGAGAGCGGAGCCGTCCTTTCCTCATTAAGCCGCGCTCTATTTATCCCCTGGCCGACGTGCTCCTGCGTACGTGCGATCTTTGCTCACTATCGGCGCAGAAACGGAGGCAATTAGGAGGGGAAGTGGAGCTGCTATTCTCGTCCTCGCGACCTTATCGTGCTTTGCTATCATAATACGCTGAAGGTGTTCTGCTTTCATAATACACATCAGTAGGCACGTCCAGGCAAGGGTGTAGGGTGCTTCTGTACCGAAAGGATTCTAAGGCTACGGTAGGGTAGTGTGCTTTGGGGTTTGGATCCAGAGTTATTCTTTCGCAGGACATTGTTGTTGTAAGATCAAGAACTACAGGATATCGATACCTTTGAGCTGGCAAGCTTATTGACGACCGGGGGAAACCTCGGATGAATGGAAAGATAAACTAGAGTTTTGATGTCCTTAGAAGCCCGAAATGAGTGCTGTTGTCCTGATTGATGATTCAGGCTTGCTGTTGTCGACAACGCGATACACTCCTTGTACCAGGATAGCTAAACCTGATCCGAGTGTCAAGGAGCCCTAAGACCAAGTCTAGGACTCTTAGATGAACAATCCCGGATTGGCTACCCAAACTAAACAAATCTTGTTTGACTACCGTAATACTGGAGCTGGGGAATCGAATTCTTAGGCTTCAATTACCCGAAGGTACATTCAAATCGGTTTACTCCGCTCCTTCCGTGGACCTCTCATTCCGCCAGTTTCTCTTCTTGGAATCCTCTCATCTCGGGATATGTGGGATCCTCCTTCTCGCATCTCTGAAGGTCATTCTGGACATGTCTAATGGGTCGAGGGTGCCATTTCCGACGTAAAAATAAATGTTTTTATTCAGCTTCCTTTCCCCGTGAGTAAAAAACATCACACGTGTGTCCTCTTAACGCTTGATTACGCACGAATTCCTAAGGTCACTCTTTCTGGGAATCTATCTGGAGCCGTCTACTTGTGATATGTTTGTCAGGGTTCCTTTCCTTCCACCTAGCAGATCTTCTTCCGTAATCCTGGTGAAGGAAGTCCGCTCCTGAAGCTGTCTTCTTCAGCAGGATAAGGGGTGACTGTTCCTCCAAGATGACGTCAATGGAGATTTTTTTAGCAAAAACGCTTTCAAGAGAACAAAGATCGAAAACTTCCAACTTCCGAGGCACAAGAAGCCGACATATCGTCGATGACAAGGCCTCCATCTTCCATAGATCGTTTCCTGGTCCCCTCCACTCATAAATCACAACTCTAGTCCTACTTCTGGCTTCTGGCCTCTGAAAGTGCTGTCTTCTCCGAAATGCATGTCCACATCTTCTGCTTGCAGGAAGTGAAATCGTTTCCTGGAGATCTCTCGCCGAGCAGCCGATTGTGACCACTTCCGCACGTAAATAAGCGGCCCCGAGAAAAGCGCGCGATTCGCCGAAAGTGTTGCGCCGGTCCCGGGGGGCAGGTGCGTGGGTCCTCCTCTGCTGGAAGCGGGCGACGTGCACGTCGCGCGCAGGACCAAACTAGAGACGCGCCTCCAGCAGCTTCACTTCCGCGTTGGGCCAGGATTCCTCCGAAATTATCGATCCGATGACGCGAGCAGCAGCAGCGAGGAGGAAGCGTTTCCCGAACGCAGTTGGCACTTGGCTCGAGCACGCCTTCTCGAGGGAGGAGGCGAAGAGCGAAAGACCAAAGAGGACGGAAATCGCGGCGCCTCTCCCTCAGAATGAACGACTAATTGACGTGCGCGTGCAGCCTGCAGCTCACAAGTAGGAAGTGAGTGCAGATGCTGTTTATCGAATTCCCTTTTTTGCTTCCCCCGCGCTGGAACCCCGGGATCGGGCGGTGATGACGTGGCGGCGGAAAAGCCACTTTAGAAGAAGAAAACATCGGCTATTCTGGGGCTTGTCACCGGGAGCTCCGTCACCAGTCTAGACCCACGTGTCTAGACCTCATTCACTGTCCCAAAGGTTGTCTGAATGGTCTAGACGCGGGAGGTTCCATAGACTGTCCGGGAGACGTGTCTCGAAGACCCAAAAGGTCGTCTAGACGGCACAGAAGGTCTGAGACAGCTTGACGTGTTTTGTGACACATTTTCGCCCAGGGATCACAGGTCCAGAAGGTCCAAAAACGCCATCCCCGAGGGCCACTTCCGCGAATGGCCTCGCTCGCGGGCCACTTCCTCGTCGATCGCATTAGCGGATTCCGAGAAAAACGGACGCGACCGCCGAGGAGATCAAAGACCTCGGCCTCGCCGCTTGCAGAGCTCCTTCCTCCGGGCTTTTCTCTCCTCCGGGCTTTCCTCCGGTCCTGCCCTCTGCCCGTCGGGGCGCTCCCCACTCCGATATATTTAGCGGCCGCGTGGGACCTTGTTGCGAGTTGGCCGCCGGCGAATGCATAAAATCCGGCTTGTGTCTTCTACTTCCGCGTTTCTTGCAGCGCTGCATCTTGGCCCTCGGGCCTCGCCCCTCCCCCCGCCGAGCGCCCTCTGCCACCAATCTTCCGAAAACCACGAGGACCGTCAACGCTCCTCTGCGGTCCGCTCTACCGTAGTCGCCCTTGGCAGACGGTGACCTCATTCTAAGTTTAGCCTCTGAGCCGCAAACATGGCCGATTGACGCACGAAAGTGTGTTTTTTCCTGCAAAACACACGTGCGCTCCGTCGGATCTCCGCTGAATCCTCCGACGCCCCCTGGCGCCCGCGCCGCATCCGGCCGACCCCTTGTCCCGGCGGTGCGCCGGGAGTCCGTCAGAAGGCACCCGGCCTCTCGCCAGTCTAGACTTGTTTGTTTTTTGCTTTTTCCTTCGCCCGCATAATTACCTGCCGACGCGATCCGTCGCCGTCGGCTCCCCTCGAGACGTCTCCGGGTTTTGTATCCTCCGCTCCATGGTCCCCTCCTGACTCATCGAGGTACGGGCTTGCCCGAGGCGGAGGGACACCGCCTTCTGGAGTCACAGAGACTCCAAGTCTTGTGCTTGGGTCCCGAGCAGGGATGGGATGTGCGGATTTGATTTTCTTAATTTTTTTTGTCGGATTCCGGATCGTCCAAAACACCCAAATTTTGGATGTCGGATGTCGGATTCAGGATTTCCGGTCCCAAGGCGACCCTGTGTGGTCCTGAGCGGAAATCTGTGGATCCGTTTTTGTTCCTTTATGGTTTTCCGGCCTGTTTTTGGAAATATATTAATGAGCCTCGCTTGTTCTGAGATTGCGGGTTAAGCTAAGTGGTCCTGAGCAGAAATCTGTTCCCCTCGAGACCCTGTCCTCTAAAGATCACCGAATGGGCTTCAATTTCCTCGTTTTTTCTTTCTGCTTTTTGTGGATTTTCGGTTTCTGGTTTTCGGTCATGGCAACATTGCCGGTCTGCGGGAAGCCGCCACGGGTCCCGGGAGGGCGATCGCCTCGCGATGATGTCACGCGCGTCTTGTTGTTGTTATGTCTCGTTAAGGGCACCGCCGAAGCCTCTTCGGAGGTAGGGGACGGGAACGGGGCGGGGAATGGCCTAAGGAGGATAAGCGGGTAAACAGCGTGACAGACATAACAATTCCCGAGTCCCGAGACGAATCATTCGGAACAAAAATAAAGGAGGCGAATAAACAAATGTCGCCGCGGACAGGAATATCACTTTGTTTCTCGCGCGAGATGAGGGCTCCGGCTGTGCGTCCTAGAGCGCTGCTCGGAGCACAGACTACAGTATCCCGGGTACGGTGGATGGGTTACTGGAGGTCTTGGACTTGGGTGCTGGACGCTTGTACTAATGGTAGGGAACTATTGGGTGATGCCCCCTTTGGGATGGGTCTTGGAGGACCCCTAACTCACTTCTTGTCTCCCTCACCCTACCTACAGTACCCAGCCAGACAAGGCTCCTCGTGGCTCTTCTGTTTTCGGCACTTTGTTATTCTCGCGCACTTCTGTGTCCCTGCAGTGCTCGCGTTTCCGAAAACAAGACGTCGGCGTCTGATGTCAACGCCGCCTTCGTCTGGCGGCGGGCGGATCTTCTCGTCTTCCAAAGTCCGCGCTATTTCCGACGCGGCACCGTTTGCTCACCGGCGAGGTCCGCGCGGCGACCGATTTAGCGCCGAGCAAACAGAACATTCCGCGCCTCGGCTCTCCGACCGTACCGCGATGAGTCAGGGCGCCCCCTCGTTCCGAACTCGCTGGAATACGGCAAACAGAGAGGGCAAGTTTGGACCTTCTTTTCTTGGCTCTTGAGGATCCTCCCAGATGTTTAGAGTCGAGCTTGAGTCTTCCAATCAAGGTCCAGTGTCCCAGCCTGCCCGAGGCAAACAGGCGGCCATGACAGTTTAGGACCCCGAGCCCACTTCCTCCTCCGGATCCGCCTTCCCCCATTCACACCCTGGCGGCGACCATTCGGACCGCCGCTCCCCGGCGCCCGGGGTCAGCCGCGCGCCTCGTCGGTCGCCTTGCAAAGATCAGCGTCTGTCATTCAAAGATCGCCACCGCCCGCGCCTCCCTGGCGCACTCCCAGCCCCTCCACTCTCTCGCCGACCGGTTGGCTACGACCAGAAACCGTGACGTAGCTGGCGACGATCTGTCGACTGAACGATGATCTGTCGATCGCTCAGCCCCTTCGCGTGGCAGTTCCCGGCGCTCGCTCGCCGAGCACGTCGTCCGCTCTCCGCGTTCCCCCAAGGGCCCTAATCCGGGCCGCCGTGTCTTAGGCGCCTACGTGAACTGTGCGCGGGTGCGTGCACCGTCTTATCAGCGCCGTGACCCAATGCGTGCCCCTCTTCAGAAATCTTTCTCCCCGGTGCCACCACACGTCTCCCCAAGGGCTTCTCTCCCGACGACATGTTCGAATCCCGCACTCACGGCCTCGAGCCCTCGACGGCCTCCTCTACCGTAACCCTCGACTTCTGCGTTGTTTGTGGCGACAAAGCCATCGGTAAGTGGGAACCTTGTCACGGGACATTGCAAATGGGTGTCAATAAGGTTTTGTGTTTTGAAGGAGTAGGGCCCGACATTCACTAAAGGTTTTGGAGTCTTGGAATTGCTCGGTTCTAGGAACGCCAAAACAGAAGTTGACTAATTAGTGTACCCTGGCTGTTGCCAGTTGTTTTCCTAAGACTCCTTTGGACTCGCTGCTAACACAATAAGCCTTAAGGAGCACAAATCAAAGTGCGACGAAAGTTAATTAAAGCCCAACTTCCTCGTTCGGTCCTAACCGGCGCCCTTCTTCCAGGCAAGCACTATGGCGCCGTAGCCTGCAACGGCTGCAAGGGCTTCTTCCGCCGCAGCGTCTGGCAGAACCTACAGTACACCTGTCGCTTCAACAAGCAGTGCAACATCGACAAGGACCACCGGAACGCGTGCCGCTACTGCCGCTTCCAGAAGTGCCTGGCGGACGGCATGCGTCCCGAGGCGATCCAGAACGAGCGCGACCGTATCGGGAGCACCAAGCGCAGCCGGAAGCGCGTGCTCCCCGCTCATCTGCAGAGCTCCGCGGCGGGACCCAACTCCTGCTCCGAAGGCACCAGTGACAGCGACGACTCCCTTCCTGGCGCTGGCCAAGGAGTCAACGCGCTCACCGAGTCCAAGCGCATGGTCGACCTGCTTCTGGACATCGAGCTCCGGCTCCACGGGGACCAGAGCATCTCCTCCATGCTCTTCGACTCCGAGGGCATGGAGAAGCAGAGCGCGCGGCAACGCGCCATCAACACCATGATCAACTGGGCGAACCTGCTGGCGCCCCTCCCCGAGCTCTGCTTCAACGACAAGGTCCTTCTGCTGAAGCACACCTCCGCCGCCTTCGGGCTCCTCAACACGCTCCAGCGCTCCATGACCTCGGCGCACATCGTGCTCCCCAACGACACCTACCTCTCGCTCACCTCCATCTACAACGCCGACGCCGTCAGCATCGTCACGCGCATCTTCGACGAGCTCCTCTCGCCTCTGCGGCGCATCCAGCTCGAGCAGGTACGGTAGCCCAGTCCCAAGCAGAGCCTCATCCTCCCTTTCCAGGCCGAGTTCTCCTGCCTGAAGGCGTTCGTGCTCCTCTCGCCCGACGTCTCCGGCCTCTCCATCCCCACCAGGGACCGGCTCCGCGAGGCCCGCGACGGCTTCTCGCGCGCCCTCTTCACCTACTTGGCGCAGAGTCAGTCGGCCCCCGACGCCTCCGTCCGCCTCTCCAACCTGCTCATGCTCATCCCGTCGCTCTTCTCCGTCGCCCAGGCCATCGCCGACAACGTCTTCCTCGGCCCCCTCTTCGGCCTCTCCGACCAGCCCTCGGCTCTCCCGGCTACCGTACCCTCAGCCGAGCAGAAAGCAGCTTTAGTCCCATCCACCTCGCCTCAAACGGTGATCTCCCCGGAGCCGAGCCCCGTCTCCGTCTCCCCCAGCCTCTCCAAGCCGGAGCCTCTCCTCTTCGCGCCCCAACTCCCCACCTCTACCGTATTCAGTCCGGTCGTCTCGCACCCTCTCCTCTTCTCGGCGCCGAGCACCATGTCCTCCCTTACTCACCTCTTCGCCTAGACTCCACTAGATCTTGTTTCCCTGTAACTACTGTACATATCCCCGGTCGGATCCTCCGGGCGCTCTGGGCGCCTTAGCCAAAGCGTTCGCACATTCCCGTTCGTCGTCGTGTGTCCCTAAGTATTTAGAAGCAGCAGCAGTATCATCAGAAAACCGAATGTAATAAAAATTGTTAATAAACGTGAAATTGTTTGGTTTGACGGTAGCTACTTCTGGTCCTCAGATGGCCCCTTTGTGAACGGGGGTTGCGGCGTTCACGCTATCGACGACTATGTATGTGGGATGCTCGCCAAAAGCAGCGACTATGTCTATGTTAACCACGCGGCACACAAACACGGTACGCTGCCGCCACGCGGATACTCCTCTCCAACGCAACCACAGCCTAGTCTCAGGCCTAACCTGATGCCCTAAGCTCACGATACACGGACTAGTCTCGGCTCGAGTCCGACACCCTAGACCGCTAGACAGTGTAGATACACTGGATCACGAACGCAGAGACACAGACGTCTCGTACACTTTTTATTGCCCAGAAAGGGGACTTACAACAACAAACAATGAATCGTCGGCTCTCTGGCTCGACGGTAACAAACAGTAATTGACGGGGCTCTTCTGGCCACGCGTCGTCCAAGTATGGAATCACGAATCCTTCTCCGAATCCACTCGCTACCTCGCCTTCGGAATGATACGCAGCTGGGCCTCGCAGGGATGTCGTGTCGAGATCCTCGGCGGTGATGATATCCATGTAAGGTTGTAGGGGATTGTGTGGTAAGAACTGTGTGAAGGTAGAAACAGCTGTGTGGTATAAGGCTGTGTGATGACAGAAGAAGGGTCGCTGACTGGAAGTCACGACACCCTTTGATCAATGTGGAGGAGGGCCAAAGAACATAGGAACAGAGCCTAAGGAGAATCTTCAAGAAGCTTGAGGTCTTAGAGCGTCAGAAAGGCTTCTGATCTGGAAGGATATCCAACCCAAGTAGTCTACATCCCGCTGATCCCAAAAGTGAATCACTCCCGAATGTTACACTATTTTTGATCCAAAAAAGAAGTGAAGAAGAAGGATTTGAGCAACTTCTTGACACTTGAGCGTTCCAAGAAGATCAGACGCAGCATTAGAACCAAAAACGGGAAACCTGCAGTTGGGTTTTGCTGATCTCTGACAAGTAGAACCGACCGCAATGAGCCCCTCAAAATCCACCTCCCACCTATTTTTCACCCCAAACCAGTTGTAACACTTGGGAATGCTCCTTTTTAGTTGGAAAAAGAGTCCGACTGGATTGGCGAAGCTCTCGAGTCCAAGGAATTCCAGCACCTTGAGCGATCAACCTCGCGGAATGCAGTGGGCTGTAAAATGTGTCCATCTATCGGGGCCTGCATGGCGGAAAGCCATAAACTCCGGAAGAAGAGCCCCGGGTCCATGGAGGGGCAGAAGAAGGCCAAAAACTACGACAGAAGTGACGCGAGCGATCTCCGGAGTCGGAAGTCAGATGCGATCATCACGTCATCGCGTTACTCCCACGTTCTACTACTGATTGTGCCTCTGTTTGTCATGCAGTTTGTGCCTCTTAAGGTCCATTAGCACTGTTCCTGGCCCCCTCCCCCCATACTCCTCCACATGTCCTTCTGATTGGTGTTGAAGATGCGAGGACCACATCTGGCTAACCCTCGTGAGTCGGGCAATAAAATCAGTGAAACTTGTGCCTCGTCCGATCTTCAGAGTTGGTTCTTCGACGTCACCGACCGAACGGCCAAGGAGCACTGCGGCCGCGGGCCGTCAAATGTGACCATTTGACTCTTCTGCCGTGCTTATCGCCTTCTTGCATTCCCGATGCCGCATTGATGCAGAAAAAAGCCGGTCCGACGCATAAAAAACCAAAAACTACAACGACAGCGGTGACACGTGCGATCTTTGTTTTTCTCGTCCGTCCTACCACTCAGCATTTCAACTGAGGCCGACGGTAGTTTGGAGTTTTCATTCAGACATCACCATGGACCTGTACTTCAAGGATCCGAGAGGCACAGTTGGAGGTCGGCATCTCTGAAGATCTCCGTCCGCGCGAGGTCATCATCTACTTGATCCAAATGGACCTCTTGGACTGTTCCTCCGTTGTGTTGCCCCAGTAGCTCGCTCCAACAGCAGCCCCTGGCTCCAACCAACGCCGAACTCGTAAAACCCAAGGAACTGCCTGGGCAGAGGAGAGCGATCTTCAGAGTTGGGTTTTCGGCGTTCGCGGTGCCCTTTCCCGTCTCCGCGGCGATCTTCGGCGAGCACCCGTCACGTTCGTTTGCCGCGGAGAGCGCCTCTGTGATATGTGAACAGTGCTGTGGTGCAAAAACACTCGTGTGTGCAAAGAGGAGGCGAACCAGTTCTTTATCCTTCCCAAGGCAGTACAGAGCACGGCGCTTCTCCTAGGCTCCTCCTTCTTCGTTAGGCGCGCTTGTCGACGCCGTTCAGGCTTGGCGCCATCCTTCCGCTCATGGTCAGGCCCATGGCGAAGGTGTAGAGCATCGCCTCCACGCGGAAGCGGCGCTCGTGGGCGCGGAGGAACTCAAGGAGCTTGTCGCACTCCACGAGCACCACCTCGATCGCCTCGGCCGAGTCCAGCTGCTGCTTCGGGATCGAGTTCTCCGGAGCGTCGCCGTCCACTTCCACCGTCACGAACTGGCAGGCGTCGTCGGAGAGACCCGGATTCAGAGGTTGGATTCCGCTGGAGCGATCCACGATTCGGCCCACGTAGCCTGTCTCCTCCTTGAGTTCGCGGAGCGCGGCCGTCTCCACTGATTCGTTATGGTCGATGAGCCCTGAAATCAATACAGTAGTACTAGGGAAGTCAGCAATGAGGATAGAGCGGAGAAAGATGAGAAGAACGCCTTACCAGCTGGGAACTCGATGCACCAGGCGCCCACGGGGATACGGTACTGCTTGACGAGGATGAAGTAGCGTTTGCCGCCGCGTTTCAGAATCGCGACGACGTCGACTCCCTGGACTTCTGCGGCGTCGGTCCTCGTTGGCCTGTGCGCACTCTGCCACACCTGGAAAGATGAGATCTTCATAAACTACAGTACCCTCTGAGTAGTGACCCCAGTTTCGCCATTTCCCTTGCTGCGGAAGTCGACCTCCTTGGCCACGAGCCATCGGCCTTCGAAGACGACTCTCGATTTCGACAGTTCGAAGGGGCACTCCCCAGCCTCGAGCTGCTTCGGTGTTTCTCCGTTCTCTTGCATGTTCCCCTTCTTGGCTCGGTCGTTCTCTGAAACGAAGGATTCAGAAAACGGCGAGCGAGCGGCCCGCGATGACGTCAAACGTCTTCGCGGAAGTGCGCGCGTGCGAATGAATATTCAGAGCTGGCTGCAGCCGCTTCCGTGTTGCCGCCCGGCGGAGATCGGTTATCACGGCGCGGCGCGCTTATCGCGACACGTAGCGGCGAGCGGGCCGCACGTCCTCGGCCGCCGGAGTCGACTTTGGACGTCCGACCGCACGTAGCAGCGAAGAAACTGACCGGTCGACGGAGCCGTGAGCGAGAGAGTGAACCCTGGGTTGAACTCGGGGAGCGTCCGTAGACGAGACCAAAGCAGACTAGACAGAAGTTTGAATTTCGGAGAAGGCGGGAAACGACGGACGAGTGGCGTCACCGGGCAAACAGGACACTTGAGAGTGAAGGAGGATGCAAGAGTAGTGTTCAAAGTCCGGAAATAGAGTCCGACGTCCTCGAGTAGAATGGACTTGTTTGTCCAAAGCTTCGAATCAGTTGTGTTGGGTCCCATCACGACAAGACAGGGTGAGAGAAAATCTATAGGATCCGCCATTTTGGAGGTTCTCGGTGCCCTCTTAAGCCAGCATGTATTTTTGCTCGTTACTAAGCAGCCAAGGGCGTCAGATGTGTGGCCCTCGAGATGACGTTTTCGAGTCCATAGAGGTGAGATTTTGGGACTGGAAGAACTTGCCCTCGACACTCACTAGCCTTGAAGACCGATTGATCAGCAGAGCAATAATGATTGTGCAATAGTTATTGTCCAAAAGTATGATCTGTGTCCACGCATTGAGCCAAATGAACTATGAGATCTCTAGGCTTCGGAAAAGGTAATGGATAAGGCCTCAGAGATCGGTGGCGAGGGGACGAAAATGGCGCATCTTTATGGCGATATAAACTTTTATTTGTGTTTACGGAACGCCTGACTGCTCATCGTTTACGGGAGAGAAGGGTCGGCGACGTTCCTGGCTCTGGCACGTCGCCAAAAGGGACCAATTTCGCTCAAGTCAGATGATGTCATAGTCCATAGAGGCCAGATGTGCATCATCTCGGAGATTAGTCATGTCAATATTTATTCACGTTTCCCGTACACAGCGCTTCTCCTCCCTCGTTAGGCGCGCTTGTCGACGCCTTTGAAGCTCGGAGCCATCCTCCCGCTCATGGCCAGGCCCATGGCGAAGGTGTAGAGCATCGCCTCCACGCGGAAGCGGCGCTCGTGGGCGCGGAGGAACTCAAGGAGCTTGTCGCACTCCACGAGCACCACCTCGATCGCCTCGGCCGAGTCCAGCTGCTGCTTCGGGATCGAGTTCTCTGGAGCGTCGCCATCCACTTCCACCGTCACGAACTGGCAGGCGTCGTCGGAGAGACCCGGATTGAAGTTCTGGATCCCACTGGAACAGTCCACAATGCGCCCTACGTATCCCGTCTCCTCCTTGAGTTCTCGGAGTGCGGCCGTCTCCACTGATTCATTGTGGTCGATGTGTCCTGAAATCAAGACTACCGTAGTACCCGAGGGGAGAGATAATTAGGAACGATGGGTCCTTACCAGCTGAGAATTCGATGCACCAGGCGCTGACAGGGATACGGTACTGCTTGACGAGGATGAAGTAACGCTTGCCGCCGCGGTTCAGAATCGCGACGACTTTGACGCCAGGAACTTCCGAAGCGTCGGCCCTTGTCGGCCTGTGGGCGCACTGCCACACCTAAAATGACCTCCTTGAATCACACCGCCCTCCTCCAGCACTGACCCCGGTTTCACCATTTCCCTTGCTGCGGAAGTCGACCTCCTTGGTCACGAGCCATCGACCTTCGAAGACGACCCTCGGCTTCGACAGTTCGAAGGGACACTCTCCGGCCTCCAACTGCTTTGGGGCTTCATTCTCCCTCCATGCTTCTTCGTTCTCCTCGATCTTCACCATAGTAACTTGTCGTTCTGCAAAACGGTGATCGATGACGTCAAAGGTTTCCGCGCGAAGAAGAGTCCAAATGCGCGGTGGATCGATATGGCTCGTGATAGGGATAAGGTGGTAAATTAAGGTGTGATAGTGTGAAGAAGCCATTGCGTCATTTCGTAAGCCATGCTTTGGCCCAAATTGGCCTACGGTTGTCTTTGACGTCCTGTCACGAACTGATCTGAACATCTGGCCTTCATAGATTTGGATTCTGGGCAATGGATTCTACATTTCGGCATTCCTACCTCCTTTGGAAGAGGTGTATGTTATATCCGTTCTTCTAAGGAGCTGAGAAGACCTCGTCATGATAGCCGATTTATTACAAATGTCACTAGAATGTATAATGGGGAACGTCGTTAATGATAATAAATAATAACGGTGACAATAAATAATATACTTCTTCGTCCTCCGACTCCAGCAAGCCACTGTGCTTCACCAGGAAGTTGTTGACCGCCATGTACACCCTGTGAGGAACGTCCTTGAAATCCGGGCGGACGAACAGCTTTCTCATCTGCTTCAGGAAAG
>JADLIF010002315.1:0-36908 GCA_016648015.1 Steinernema khuongi | reverse complement strand
GTAAAGGTCAAATTCTTTCAATCGGTATGGCTCAGGGTGGAAACGATAGAGCAAGCCGAGCTCTATCCAGCGCCCCTAAGAACGACGAAATTGGAGCGCTCATGTGTAAGAAAATCTTGGTTAAAAAAGTCAATTTTTCAACTTTCAAAAATTTTTTTAAAAAATAATTCGGGGAGATGGCAATTATAAATTGTCATTTGTGACTATGTGCACCGAGATCTATCAAATGCACCCACTCACAAAATTCGGAAAAATGGCCGACTCGCGAACATTCCTCGTTAGAAAAGCCGCATTTCTAGCTCAACATCAAAGATGTATCCTTGTAAGCCCTACAATAACTTCTCCGGCTAATTATCAAGACCACCACTTTACCTTGAGCACCCGTTGATCCTCGATATTCACTTTATCGAATTCTTTCGTCCGCGCGTCCCGCCGGGATCTGTTTAGGGCGATTTAGGCTAATCTATTCGAATAGATCTGTGGCCTGTTGAAGGCGGAGAAACATGTTTTAAGGGACTTTTTTATTTATAAAAATACGACAGAATCCGGAGCGAAATAAGAAAACAAGAACGCCCAGAACAAATTACAGAAACTCTTGCATATGCTTCATCAGCACTCGCAACGTTTCAACCGAGAAAGGGTGAATCACGATGCTCTTCAACGTGGCCTGTGACATGTTCCTGGCAATCTCCTCTACCAAATTAAACATTCTAAATTTATCTGCCATGGATAGCAAATGGTCCAGCGCAGTGCTGTCCGATTTGAGGATTCCGCTCTCTATAGCTCTCGCCGCAGAGTCGCATAACCACTGGTCGCATAGAGTTAAAGTTTCGTAGATTTCCTCCGGCGTGGACCCGCCTAAACAGAGGATATACGAATTCCAAAAGCCCACCTACGCAGCGGATATATATCAAGTCCGTAGATTGCGTGGAGAATCATGAGGACTGTCTTGTACTTGACCCTGTGGATCTGATAAACCTTCGGTTCCTCCTCCTTGAACTGGGTGTACTTGAACATGTTAGCGAAGAAGGGTGAATGGTGGGCGAGGAGGGTCTTCGATACAAAGATGTCCTTCCCACAGTCCAGTCGGAGATGAACGATGTTGACGTCTTCAAAGGCGACCGCTTCTAAGCGATAGCTTTGGAATCTGAAAAGGCGCAATCAGAGTAAACCCTATCAGGCAATCTTCTCTGTTTACCTCAGGAAGGTTATCTCCAAACTCAGTTTCAGAACTCCTTCACTGTCAAGATGACTCGACATGTTGGGGGCAGTGCAAAAGAAGGCCATGGAGTTGTTGGAGCTGATGACATTACCCTACAAACAAAGAATACTGGACTTTACAGATAAAAGCACACTTACGTGGATCTTCGTCTCCTTTATACCCTCTCCGTAAGTGAGACAGTAAACATAGTCCCCCCAAAGAAGCACAGGAACTTTGTCTTCTACCTGCTTGTTGATAAAGTAGACGGAGAGGCAATCTTCTGGAGCGTTGTACATCATGTTGACATACCACTCCAACTCGCAGTACTGCTTGACAGGGCTCAACGAGTTGGCCGTCGGGAGATTTGGAAGGTACTGTAACTCGCGAGGGTCGAGGCGTAGGGAGAATTCCATCTTATGGGCCGTCATGATGAGAGAAGGCTGAAGACACCGGCTGGATGTGGCGTGTGGAAAAGCAATGGGGTGCGAACACCGGGAGTGGCGCGCATTGATTTTCTCGTTGTAGTTGGCTGCCTATACTCATTAGGAGAACCTGGATAGCGAGCCAGCAATAGGTGCGCACACCTGGTGTGGGGAGTAGTGGGGGCCGATAGTCCCTAGCAACGTCAATTCCGCACGATTGTGGCCGATATAAGTGAGAACTATGCGTAAAAGCACAATCAACGGGTTTAATTAGAAGACGTTAATACAATAAGGAAAGGAAACAAGCGGACATAACACTACGAGGTCGAATGAGATCACGGTGTTCCTTGAAAAGGACTGCATGCCGACTCCAAACAGTGAAATCTTGTTAGCACTTAGGGTGTCGGACTTACGGAAGGGCTTTGACCAAAAATCTACCATACAAGAGCTCTCTGGGAATCGACAGACTGGATCCACTATGTACGGAAAATCAAAGTCCGCCCGGTTCCCACCGCGATTTGGCTTTTCACCCTGCATGTAGGCTGCCTCGTGTAGTGCCTACGAACTGTCACCATATGCCCCTCCATTATGACGGGTTTTCTACTGGTCCTCGCTGCGGTGCTTGCTTAAGATCGTCCAGAGCTATTGCAATTTCGTACGCGTACTTATCAATCCACAGTTCCTACTTGATGTACATGCTCTCGGAGATGTGCTCGGTTTATGTAGATGTCGTAGGAGGCCAGAAGCGTAGTTATTAGGACAGCATTAGGAGTCAGCGCGACAAAGCGTAGGATTGGATGAAGAGGATTGTATACGGATACGGTGGGATAAGGGTGGAAGATGGAGAACGACATCGCGTACTAATGGGTTTATGCTGCGGCGGAGAATGTCGACAGTTTTCCTATAAGTGATAGTGGCGAAATATAGAATATGTTAGAGCTATTATAATTTTCTACGCGTACTTATCAATCCACAGTTTCTACTTCATGTACATATTCTCTGTTTTCAGATGGCAGTGCCGCTTAAACGCGAATCGCTCCCTGGTGACGTCGCCATCGACGTCTACGCATCCAACCAGGTTTTGTGACTTTCTCTCTACCTTCGTCATCTTCGTTTTCAGGATGGAACGGCGTACGTTGAGGCTAGTCTCATGGAAGCCGGGAAAGAACTGTTCTGCCACCGAAAGACGGTGCAGTTCAGCTGCGAGCGCCCGGTCAACCTGGCGAAGGTCATCCGGGAGATATACGAAAAGGAAACACACTGGCACCAGCAGTCCTGCTATGTGACTGCTGAGATTTGCGACCAGCCGCATGACAAATTTTGCGCCATCAATGGAATCTACCAAGAAGTTCACCTGAGAAGCGGATCCACGTACCGTCTGCTCTTCCACCGAATGGATTCCATGAAGACGAGCAGTCTGCCAATCTACGCGATGCCGGTGGAATCCTCGAAAACGGACAAGTCGAAGACGGCCTACAGCAATGGAACTTCCTTTATCCGCTACTCTGTTGTTCCAGCGCCTCCAATCGACCGAGATTGGGATGACCTCGTAAATGGAAGAAAACCGCTTGACTTCGTCTGTCCGCTTCGTTGTCCCAATGCTCCCGGCGACTGGACCTGTGCGACCTGCGGCAGCAAAGTGTGCCCGCAAGAAGATAAGCTGGTCTGCGACTGTGGATTCTTCACCTGGGGAGCAGCGTCCTTCCGATGCGGAGATGAGAACCACGAGGGCCGGTTTGTGAAGTACAACGGCGAAGACGTAGCCTGATGTATTGTGGTAAAAGGTTTTTCCTTTGATTTGTTGTCATTGTTATATGCTCTGTTCATTAAAGGATTCATGCGAGCTTGTTATGCTACATGACGTCGTTTATCACTCCGACGCATCTTGTATCTGGCGTCTCATTACCGACTGTTCTTTGCAATGGCGCGCAGTCCAAGCTGCTGCCTGCAGTCTATACTATAGAAGGTCATTGGAGCTCAGCAGAAGTTCGTTTATTGTCGCCTTTTCGGATTGGCGATTGTTGGACTTTGGTCCTTATTAGGACTGAATAACGTCCTAGTTTCTGCCTGAATTCACGCACTTTGGTCCAGGTTTCTGTCTGAGTAAGGCAAGGAGGAGCGCGTCCTTCAAATGACACGTCGAGCATTGTGAATAGCATCCACTTTCTAGATTCTTTCAATCAAAACTTCTAATTGTTTATTTCAGATCATGCACCTGGAAGATTCAGACTGTTTAACCGATGAACCCATGTCCCTGCCGTCCGTGAGCGTCGTCATACGAAAAACGCCGCTGCAGATGTGGTTGGAAAAGCGAGCAACGCCAATGTACTTCCATTGTTTCGACTGTGGCAGGGAGTTCCAACAGGAGGGCGAATACGATGAGCATCTTCACGTCCACCAATTCCTCGACATTTGCTACCAGATTCAGGAGGTTGAAGATATGCGTTTGGAGTTGGAAGCTATTCGTATGAGAGCGATGAAGCGCAAGGAGGAGCAGAAGAGATTGAATGTGAGTGATTCCGATAAGAGCTCGGACGACAGCTCCACGGACAGTGAAGAGTGAGTGAAGAATTGTGTGTATTATATGCGTTTCCAGTTTTCTAATAAACGTCGCTGCTTCTTCTGTGTTTAGTTCCATTCATCTCCCTTGATTCGTGTGGTTAATGACCAGTCCCTGTGAGATTTGATATTTCATATTTCAGACTAGGTCTAGACAGCTCTGCAAACACCTTTAAAAGCGGTCACTTTTGAGGGTGAGCGGTTGTTGCAAATCGTGTTCGCCTAACAACTGGTTGACTAAGCAGCATTCACGCTCCACGATGTCGTCAGGAAGACCTGCGTCGTCTTCGTGCGACAATTCCTTCGCCACCGCTTCGGAGACCACACCGATAATGGTGTCGCCTTCCGTCGAACTGTCAGAAATCGCCTTGCTGAGTGTGACGACTGCCGTACAGGGGACGCTTCTGGATGATTTCGATTTCTGGGAACGCTTAAGCTGCGCTACTGCTGGTACGTTGTACATTCTGCTCTTATAACTTCTTTTTCTTTTTATTTCCAGAGCAAAAAAGTGAGTGCGGCTCTATCTTGGAGAGTGAGCTTTGCACGGCTTTCGAACAGTTTTCTGTCGAAACGGCTGTTGCTCCCGGAGATATTGACGATGAATTCGCCTTGGGAGATGGTAATAGCTGGAGTGATGTGCTCTCGGAGACTGGTGCATATGATTCTGGCAGCTACACTGTCGCGTGCTCGTTGGATTCCAATGTGTCGGTTAAGACTGCCGGTAAGTTTTATATACAGTCGTTTTCTCTTCATTTTTGCAACATTACATTGATTCGATAATCCCGCAGTATTTTCAGCATCGGGCTGTTCTGAGCCTATCGTGTACCCCGTCGAAGCATGCCCCGAGGAGACCATCAAAGTAGTGTGGCGTAATCACGCTCATTATCAGGCAATGAAACATGAAGAGATTGCTCCAACCGACGACGAGAAGACCATTACTGTGACTTTCGGAGAAGAAAGCCAGCTCGAAGACCCGGAGCACTTCTTCGCAACCTGTCCCAGTTTGGAAATGATGCTTCAGCGTGATCGCAAGCGCCAGCGTCCTGTCTCCTACTACCAACTGAAAGAACTCAACAAAGGGGCAGGTGAGATCAGATTGCATTAAATGTTGTAGTTGCACCCCTATTTAGTTGACTATGCACCTCGTCTTGTCAATGTAACTTCACAGTATCATGCTGAAGGCCTGGAAGACTTCCACGCATTCTCTACCACTCCAAGTGATACCGTTGGTCACGGAGACGTTAACCAGTTTGTCGCTCCTGTTGACTCCTACTACTACGCCGGGGACAATCTCATCCAGTGAAAATTTGTGAATATAATATGATTTCTGAGAATCTTATGAAAGGTAATTGTTTCCGTAGATATGAGTAGTAAAAGGAGTGCAGTGCGTCTATGAAGCAATTTCAGCATGTTTCAGTTTTGCAGACAACCCGAGATGCACCTTCACGTGGTGGCTATCAAGCCTTAACAGTAAAAAACTCTAGGCTCACAGGTAAGGTCGCCGAAATGGAACCCCTCCACCCTTTGGTGAACATTTTGCACAAAATACTGCCGATGTATCTTACAAGGATATTCTTATTAGCTTTGTTGCTTTCCGTTAGTTGCTTTCTTTGTTTTTACCGTGTCTCAGATAGATTACCAGTTGTGACATGACCTCCTTTTCGACGTGCAGCTGCAACTGGGTTGTTCACTGTCCTCTGGCTCGCATCTCACCTCCATTGTCTCGTGCGCTCGTCCGGAATCCGGAATGAAACGTCACAGACGACTCTCCCCGCCGTGTTAACCCCGTACCGAAACCTGTGGTGCATCTATGCGTATCCGTCCGGCGGACAATCCGTCGGCGACCGCTCGATCCTGATGCGCGTGCGCTATCCAGGAGCGGAGAAAGTGTGCGCGCGCTTTCAGAATGTTTCGCTTTCGTCGCGGAACCGGCTTCTCGAATCCAGTTACGGACTTGGCGAGCCGCGCCCCCAAGGGCGCTCTAATAAATCCGGGTCATCGCCACCCGACTATCCCCGAGTGTCCACCACCGCTGTTCGTTCGCCGCGCCTTTGTTAATCCTTGTGACAAATGCTCTCATTGAGGTATGAATCCCGACTACGAGCTTCTTGCTAATCACTTGCTACTTTAGGAAAGTCCTCTTCTTGTTCGTCTTACTAATCCCGCACTCATATGCGCAGAAGGGAGGTCCGAAGGGTCCGCTGACCAACGACTTTGTGGTAAGTGGAGATCTTATCTTGGCAATTAGGGTTGTTTATGGGATATTTTGTCGATGGCCTGCATTTGCTGAAGGAATACTGTAGTAGATTCGGTTTATTGTTTACGTATCTGAAGGAGAAGAGTAGACCAACTAAAACTGACAAACGGTCTATCCGATTTCAAGTTAAACTCCTTAACCCGCTCCATTGGAGGGCTGCTGGTTCTAGAAATATGTAAGGAGCGTGTTTTGGAGGAAAGGAGTATCTCCTATAAGTTCCCAGACCACATTTTTGTTCCCTAGGTACGGTACGTCTAAGACTGACTCATTCTTATGACTGAACTGTACCGGCGCATCGCGCGCCCATAACCAGTTTACAGTTGTGACAAAATCGTTGAATGTTCTCGAACGCTCATCCTAATCTGACCACTGGAACGGGTTTTCCCGAGGTGCATTATGGATGACAGTTTCGAGATGTAAGAGATCCCGGACCGGTGGGATGACATTGTTTCAACAGTAGTGAACAAAGAGTCTGACGGACACGGAAGTTGTTTAGTGTGTCCGTTCCATCTTTGAGGTAAGAATCCAGATTCGATTAGGGTTATTAGGATGACCCAAGCTAGATAGATTAGGGATGAGTAGATATTAAGCGATGTTTCATCATGCTCATTACAGGACTGGCTTATCGCGAACGGCTACGAAAGCGAGAACTTCGATCGCTCGGACATCGGACCTAATGGAAGCTACGGAGGCCGCACGGAACCCAACGAGCAGGTCAACAAGGAGCCTGTCATCTTCATCCACGGAAATGGAGATGCGGCCCTCCACACGCAGGCTCCCTTAGCCACTGGCTTCTCCCGCTCGATCCAGTACTTCCTGGAGCAGAACTACACCACCGCCGAACTCTATGCCACCACCTGGGGAGACACGTGGGGATCGGGCAACGTGCTCGACTCCTACAACACCATGCACACGTGCAGTTACTTGATGACGGTCAGGAAGTTCATCGAGGCTGTGCTGGCCTACACCGGCGCTGCTAAGGTCGACATCATCGCCCATTCTGTGGGAGTGCCTCTGGCCAGGTAAGACTGCTTCTATGCGAGAATAAATCATCCAGTGAGTTTTAGAAAGGCTATCAAGGGAGGCAGCCTGATCGCCACCGATGGAAACTGCAGTTTGGGCGAACCCCTCTCGGCCAGTGTGGACACCTTCTTGGGAATCGCGGGACCCAATTACGGTCTCTGTGTGTGCCAGCTTGCGCAGACCGTCCCGGCCTGGTGCAATGCACTCGACGGACTGTACCCTGGATACACCTGTGACGATCAAGTAGGACACTTCAGCCAGTCTAGCATCCTATAAGCCATATTTCCAGCTCCTGTGCGGATACCCGTCCGGCACGTGCTCCCAGAAGAATTATTCCACCTTCCTGGAGAAGCTTAACCAGGACCCGACTCGCGAGGCCGACCACATCTACGCCATGTGGTCGGACGTCGACGAAGTGCTCCTGTTCCAGGGCATGACGTGGGGAAAGCCGACGGCCCGAATCCCCGGAATGAACGGCAGATGGATCTCTGATCGCAATAGCCACATCGCCATGAAGGATCTCACCGAACTGCGCCAGTATGAAGCCGTCGTTCACCACTCCATCTAATTTATTAGGCTGTTAACTTATTTATTTATAGCTATTAATCGAAAATGAAAAATACATCTGTACAAAGGTTTGAAGCAGGAGAGTTTTAGAGCAACGGCTTGTGAACGACGCTGATCTTTGAGGGGTCCCATTATTTGGCACTTGCCGAGCGTAGGAACTTCTGTCCACTTAAAGAACTGGAAGTACGTCGGTTGCTAAGCGTTGGTCGGTGCCAGCAAGTGTGCCGAAGACAGCAAGAATAACTCTTTATCTCCTCTATAATATCAAATAAAATTGTAATTATTATTTGTACGATTTCTTTGAGCACGGATGACGTTCTGCAACGACTGAATGTCGATTCTGACGGAGCCCTTGTGGGTGAGATAGTCCCCCAGAGTGGGGTCGATTTCTGCGTGGCGGCCAGCGCGTTTCCAGCCTAAAGACTTCCAGAACTGGAGTCTCGAATGGCGCTTACAGATGACGTATTCTCTGAGGTAGACGGACGCACAGGTAGAGCTCTCCATTGGGAGAGGGTGTTCCCTGAAGAACTCCAGGAGGTCCACCATCGAGCCAAAGGAGAGGCCTTGCAGGCAACACTCTCCCGTGTTCTCCACCGATATTCGGAGGTGCTGAAGTGGTCCTTGACGGGAACGCCGTTAAGCACCTACCTTGGCTTTATTTGAGTAGTTGAAGGTGAGGACGAACTCTCCGGGACGGGTCTCCGACTGTCGCACGAGGAACAGGCCATGGCCGTCAAGCCCGTTGTGCAACACGAGGGACGAGCTTTCGCTGCGGGAGAGACGCGCGTGAAACCTGGAATATAGCTCTAGGACCCGAAACACTAAAGAAAAAGAGTGTGGAGATGAAAATGAACTCTATAGTTGGTAGAAAAAATATCTGACCTACTGGGTTTCGAACCCACTTCGATCGTTTACCACACTACATTGCTATCCACTACACCACGTGGTGTATATATGATGGTGTATATATGATCATGAGTAATGCTCTCAGACAAACGAAGCGAGTTCGAAACCACCCGGAGCCAAACATTTTTATTAATTTGCCTGACTCCAGATACCCCCAAGGGAAGTGCTTTTTCTTGCAGGGACCCTGCATCTTGAGGAAAATTACACCTACCACGGATAGTTATCCAGACCCGGCGGATACCGATTGAGCCAAACGGGAACGCGGTGTTCATCATTCAGTCTAGACGTAGTCATCAGCGACTGCACGTTATTGAGAGATCGAGATGAAAAACCTGAAACGATGACAGATGAATGGGAGAAGATTACAATGGACGTCTCTGCAGACCACCTTCAAGAAAAAGGCGGTCATTGGTCTCGAATATAAGGAAGGAAATATGTATGTGTATACTTATACAGATCTTCACTATTAATTGTATGCTTCCATGCATTAGAAGACGTTCATTAAAACGGAGGTAAAAAAGTTGCAAAGGAAAATAGGTGAGAATAAAAAAGCTTTCCCTGGGTGGGATTCGATCTCGGATCGATAGTTTACTACCCTACACAACAATAGAGCTTCTCTGTCTGACTGTCAGGAGACGATCGAAGAGGGTTCGAATCAGGGCTGTGCGGGACGTCCCGTCCCGGGTCCCGGTCCCGGGTTTTTTGGGGGTTTTCCCGGGACTAAGTCCCGAGTCCCGGTCCCGGGTAAAGTGCCGGGACTCGCCCGGGACTTTTTGGTCTTGCGACGAGATGCATTACAAGTCATCCTGTCAAACCGTTTAATTGGTGATGGTAAAATACCCCTCCTTTGCACGATTTCTTCGGTGAACACATAATGTCGATCTACGACGACTTCTTCGAATTCAACGATTCTCGCACGTCTGCTATCTGTAAGAAATGTAGGAGTTCTTACGCTACTAAGTGGTCGAACAGGACCGGCTTGAAGAAACATTTGCAAAGCGCACATCCGGATCTTTATTCCAGTTTGGAGCAGAAAAAACAGGAACCTGCAGCAAAGCGGACCAAAATTGACAAGGCGACCCCTTCTGTATCCGCTGTTTTCGGTACATAAACAGTATAAATTCGTGTGTGACATTTCTTTCTAGGTGCATGGAAACCAGGAGGTGTGAAGGCAGAAGCAGTCAACCGTGCTTTAGTGTGCATGATTGCAGTTGATAGTCAACCAATGGCTATGGTCGACCGCCCTGGGTTCCGTCACTTTATGAGCGTCGTCGCTCCATGTTATAACATCCGGTATGGATTGACATTGTATGATCTATGCCATTTGCTGCATTTACAGATCAAGAACAGCAATTTGTCGTAATGACATACAAGGACTTTATGAGGAGTACAACGAAAGGATAAAGAAACGAATCTCCTCGGCAAAATACATCTCATTCACTACGGATTCTTGGTCGTCGGAAACGAATGACCATTCCCTGTTGTCGCTCACGGGCCATTGGATAGATAATGGCGTTCGCTTACACAGGATCTTAGGGGTTATGCCGATCAAAGGTCGACATACGAGTGAAAATCTAGCCCAACTGCTAATTGGTTCAATGGCCGACTTTCTTGGTGCCAATGCGGCTGAACGGTGCCATCTAGTGGTACGCGATGCAGCGAGTGTGATGAAGAAGACGACTCGATTATGTGGTCTTCCCTCAATAGATTGTTTTGCGCACAAGCTCCAGCTGGTAAGAATTTTCCGTTTTTAATCATATTGATATAAATACTGTTTAAGGCCGTATACGGTGGACTGAAGAAACTTATTGGAAATCAAGCTGTGTTTGACGACTTGGTTGATCGGATAAAAAGGTTCATACGGAAGATCCGCAAATCTGGAGTCGATAAAGAAGCCTTTAAAGCATTACAGCAATTCGACGAAGTTGAGCATAGGTGGTTGATTAAGGTATGCATTCCCGTGTAAAATAGATGTCCATAGAATGCTTTAGGGCATTGAGATCCGGTGGGGATCTCTATTTGACATGATTCATCGCTTTAATGCGAACAGGAACACCATTACTGCTTTCACGATGGATCGAACAGACTATCCCAAGTTTGAATCGGCTGATTTTGTAATGATGGAAAAAATTATTGATGCCTTGCGTCCAGTCAAAGAAGCTACTGTTATGCTCCAACACAGGGATGCTTCTATCGCAGTTATACTACCTACCGTATTTGCGCTTAGGACGGAGTTGAAGAAAACAAATACTAATATTGCGGACGCAATTCTAAGTGATTTAAACAGTCGAATTACGGAGTCCAATATAGAGCACGACAAAAATTTTGTTATTGCGACAGTCCTGGATCCTCGATTTAAATTGAAGTTCATTGACAAAGAAAGCTGGGATCGCTCTCTTGAAATGCTGAAAAAAGAAGGAGAAAAGCTCATACTTCAGCGGAATCGAGCAAGTACTGCACAAAGCACCGAAAGGGAAACTCCAGAAGTTCTGGCAATCGAGAAGGACTCGACGTCATGGTTCTTCGAAAGATATGAACCATCTGAGGCTGGCTTTGAAGAGTCCTCTTCTGCTCCGCCCGTCGCTGAAGAATTAAAGCTTGTAATGGTACGTCTAATCTTAATGTGTTCCTTGTCGTAAGTGCAAAAATACGTTTAGGAGATACAACATTACATGCGCGAACCTTCGACCACAGAAGCAGGTCCCTTAACCTTCTGGTCGAATCCAATCAACAGTGCGAGATTTCCTCTCCTATTGGAACTAGCAACAAAATTTCTATCTTCACCCGCAACGTCTGTGGAAAGTGAGCGTCTCTTCTCGACAGCTTCTATGGTTCTAACAGATCTACGCAGAAGTATGGATGTGAACAATTTGAAAAAATTGCTGTTCTTGAAGCATAACATCCCACTGGAAGGGTACCACCCGGAATAATGTTCTCTACGAAGGTGTTATACATGTAATAACCAGGTTGTTTCTATTGAAATATTTGTTATTAAAGTCACATTAAGTCCGTGCCAATTTACATAGTCCAGTCCCGTCCCGTCCCGAGTCCCGTCCCGGTCCCGTCCCGGAATTTTTCAAAATAGTCCCGAGTCCCGGGTCCCGGTCCCGGGAAGCTGAATCCCGGGTCTCGCACAGCCCTGGTTCGAATCCCTCCACAGCACCTACATTTTTTTTCTAGCTTTTTCCATTGTTTTACCTTTTTTAAAACTTTTTACACTTTTGGCTCATCGCATTTAGCCATTATTTGAAGACACATGGTTCAGTAAGTGCGGTAACTTACCCAAATGATTCCTCCTAATCAAATTCGAAGAAGACGGGAGCGAAGGCTTCCTATAAAGTCGACTTCCACCTGGCCTGTTAGGGTCGATGATGACAGGCGGATTTCCCAGAGGAATAGAGTCCCTTATGGAATTGATCCATTGCACACATTCCTCCCGGGACTTGGTCTCTATGACGTACTCCATCCCGTTAAAGGCTCTCAGCACGAAGGTGCAGTCCGTCCAGTCCTCCAGATCGGACGTTTCCCTGACTTCAGCGATGAGGAGGCAGAAGATTCCCGACTTCGCCTTGTTGCTCTGAATCAGTGATACTTCCACACGTTCATGTCGTCAATGCTACCTTTGAAGGAGGGTAGAACTCAAGTAGGTAGCCGCCACTCGTTTTCACCAAGCAGAGCCGTCCCTTCTGCCAGGATTTCGTGTCGAGATCAATGCCTTGCAGGTAGCGGACGTGGCCTTCCCTGACGAGTTCTACTGTCTTCTTGGACGTGAACTTCGACCTGAACCAGGAGGCGCGTTTCGTGTGAGTGGAGCAGGCGGAGGAGGAGAGCGACGCCTGGTCGGGCGACACAGTCTAAGGGGGGTATATTCATATTTATGAGTGTGAACACTACATTACATTGAAGTAGTTGGACATTTCTGACTTGCAGCGAAACAAAGAAGTGGCTCCATACAAGGAGCTCGGACGTTCGCGGGCTGAAATCGCAAAGTATTGTACACTTGGAATAAATTGCGTTAAACGGCTTCACTTAGGGCTTTAAACATTGCCTTACGTGTGCAAAAATTTAGAGATGAAAGCATTCGAGGTTTAAAATTTAATTATACACCTTAAACCGTAAAAAGCGAGCTCCAAGGTTTCAAAAAAGCCCCCGTTTTACACCCCTTCCTCAGATGATCGTATGCAACATAAAGTTGTAAAAGAATCGTTCGACCTTGACAACAATTCCATAAAGATCGATCTATTTCCGGACTTTCAAAACTTTCAAAATATTCAAGAAACGATCACTGAGCCAATCAGATTCTTGACTGTGGCTCTTTTTTATTCATTGAGGGTTAACTCCATGGCATGCGCATTGTGTGACCAAAATATGATCATTAAATTAAAGCTAATTCAAAACCAGTGCCAGAAAAAAACACGTGTCCAAAAATTGGTGCTCAGATTCCAGTAAATTTATGCTACAGTGGGCTTTCAATGGGCTTCTCAATCTGCCCTATCAATTCAGAAAAATTCATTGGCACATTTTCTATAATGGTGCAAAAATTTACCGGCTCGTGACATTCTTATGTTGCTTTATTTTCAACGGCCATCTACAGCACAGCTGCTGAAAAAAATTCCATGGATTTGTACTCCTTCAACTGATAGAAATTCGTCAGATGATCTTATGCAGCATAAAGTTGTAAAGGAATCGTTCGACCTTGCCAACAATTCCATAAAGATCAACTAACTAACGTCTACTTCCGGACTGTACAATTATTTGGAGATAGCTCCAAGGCGCCCAAGATGTCATTAGTTGGTACGTCTCTAATGGTAAAAATCCCATGGTTGGTGGATACTCTTTTCAGTGTACAAAAATCGCTGCTTAGATTCCAGTAAATGTATGCTACAGTAGACTTCCAGTGGGCTCGTCAATCTGCCCTTAAAATTCTGGTAAAAAAATTTACCCACCCGTGACATACCTATGTTGCTGGATTATCACCCGACTATCTACTGGGTAGATGCGGAAAAAATTGTTTTTGACATGTAACGTGATAGATAACAGAAAATGATGAGGAAGTCAAAAATTTTCGTATGTCACTCATATTTAATTTTATATTAATTTTATAGCGAATTTTATAACGAATTCCACTGGTTTTGAACAGTCGTTCGCACCATGTTGTGGGCACCACTTTCTTGTCCATGTGTTTCCACCCCCATTCCCTCTCCCTTGTTTTGATATGCGGCCGCCGTTGTTGCCGCGACTTGAGAAGTTTACAAACGAACAGGTGGGTGGCGAACGTTGCCCGCACTAAACTATACTCGGCTGAACGACGAACGTCGGACAAATGATCGCCGCGGCGATCTATCATCTCCCTCGAGGTATTGTGACTTCGGGCAACAGGTTGTTACGAGCTTTTGGCGCGAAAGCATATGCAAAGGAATGGAAGTGGAAGAGATTCAAGAAATGAAAAAATTGCTAAAATATCAAAGTTGTGTTTCAAGAAGCCAAGGTTAACTTGCTGTAGTAACATACCCGTTGCAAAAATGTACTTTTAGCGTTGCCTTCACCTTATATGATCTTCTAAAATAAGGATAAAATACTAGTCCAACTAGTTCTAATTAGTCAAGTTCCAGCATAAATATCGTTTTCAAGCATTCTTCAGTTTGATCCATCACGATCTTTAAAATATGGGACTTATACGTTATATTTATTGCCTCTAATTTTTTGTTCGAAGATAAGAAATTGGAGTTGAAGACAAAGGATCGCTACAAACAGGCTTTTTCTGTGTTAGATGAAGGGAGAAAGGCTAGGGAATCGAGGGAATAAGAACCAGAGTCTGTACCTGTATTGAAAAATTCTCCTTTTCAGGTTCTCTGAATAGCAAACTTAGAAAGATGCACCATCTACACACTTTCCTTCCCATTATATACCGAAGCGTAACCACTTACCGGACTCGGTGGATCGCCACACCTTCACATGGGGCTTCCGCTCTAGATTGAACATGGAGACCAGGGTCTTCCGGAGGGTCCGCGTGGGAGTTTGCCTCCGCCGGAGCGTGGGCATCGGGGTCGTCTCCTCGGCGGCGATCGGGCTCAACGTGGTCGTCGCGGTAGCCGGCGGCGCCGTCCTCGGCTGCGAGTTCGGTGTTGCAAATCGATCGGCTAATTCGGCGGAAAAGACACGACAAAACCGCTCGATGACATCGCCGATCGGCGGCGGCGACTTTCTGAGGTTGGCAGCGGCGAACCCGTTCCACGACGACTCAAAGTTGTACGCCACGGAGCGGGCGTACTGCTCGCAGAAGTGGGTCCAGCGGTCGGATTCCAACGCGCACCGCTCCGTCGGAATCACCAGGGCCGGATGGTTGTGCGGCGAAGACGTCGGAGGCGTCATCGCGCCGAAGCGAATTCCAGCGTCCTTCGGCCGGAGCGCCTCAGGGCCGAATGGAATGAACAGTTGCGTCGTCCGCGGCGGTGGGCCTTTGGCCGATCACCTGGCCCACTCGCCGACCCTCCGGAGGGGGCGGCGCGTCCCCTCCGGCCCCCGACGCTCCGGAACCAGTCGGCCTGGACCTGGAACGTGGCGCTCGAGTCGCTCGGGGTCCCGGAATTAATGGCGGCGCACGTGGCCCCCGGGTATCAATTTCGTTTTTTCGACACAAAGTGCAAAGAATCCAGCGAGTTTGTGTTGCGGATGGGCCGGTGATCGATCGGGACTTCCGGCGCCGTCCACAGGAATTAGGACGAACAGATGCTACAGGCCGACGTCGTGACATTACGTGCGAGCGATTGAACTTTATGAGCCGGAAAAAGAGGCGATGTCACAAAGGACGAAAAAATGCAAAGTTTTGCAATGCCGAGAGTGATGAGCGTTTTCGCAAATTCGACAATTGTTACGAATGGGGTTTGGTGCAGGGGGACGGAAGAGGAGATGATGAATGAACAAATTGTTGCAGCAGATAGAATTTGAACCCTTAGGGTGGTGAGCAAATTCCTGCGGGTTGAGGACGTCAGGAATGTCAGATGTCCGTGGTTTGAGGATGTAAAGATAAGATTGGATTTTTAGCTTAAAGAAGTCCTTGGTTCAGCCAAGGAGTGAATAAAACTGTTCTCTATGCATATCACCTTATCCATTCCATGTGAATTAGATTCCCAGTAACACGATTAAAGAGCTTTGTCTTTCTCAGTAGCTACCTCTTGAATCCAAGGCAAGGTGCAAATAAAAAAAGAATTGCTGATTATCTTCTTGCACTTATAAGGTCTGTCACAGATTGTCACAGATAGAAGTGAGGAGTTGTAGTTGAAAAACAAAAATAATACTCCCATTCGATTATTATGATAGTAATAGATGTATTTTTGAGCCTGTGACTGTGCTTTTATAGGATTGGAACCCCAGGGATGCCGCAACGGATGTGGAACGCCTCGGAAATCCCAGGATAGCAGCACTACCATAAACCCAGGGACCGCGAAGAATCTTTTTTTGCAAATTTGTGTATCAATTGTACTCTCCCTTTGTTGCGCATTTATGGCGTCCTGCATTACGTTAATTCGGAAGTAAGGTTAAAAGTTAAAGCAATCATGCTTTTATATCATCCTTAGGGAGCAGTTGCACTCATTCTTTTATGATAAAGCATGGTTGCAGCTCCATGGGTGGTTGGCCATGTGTTAGATTGAGGTTGTAGAAGCGAGAAAGTCATAAAAGTTGAGTTACTACGGTGTTTTATAGTCTTTAAGATCTTGGAGAAGAGGTTACCAAGTCCGAGTTCCATCAGCGACTTGGTTTATTAGATTTACAGCTCCTTAAGCACACATTCTGCATTCATGATTTTGTGCCTAGGAACATTCTAAACTTCTAAGCGAGCCACAAGTATCCCATCGCCTTTGAACTCTCCATAAATCATCGAAACGAGACCAAGGATCCATCCTCAACGTCGCCCAAAACAATCAATCATTATGATACTCGACACTCTGTTTCTCAGTTATTTTGTCGATTGTCACGTTGAACAGCAACTTCCTCTGGAATTTTTTGAGTTACATGTTTACGTCGTCTCCTCATAAACAACATCTGCTTCCGTTCACTGCTTGTATTTCCTGGAAAGTTTGAAGAAAAGACCTAGAATTATTGATGAATGTGAGAAGGGTGGCTTCTCCTGCAGATGGTGGACTTGCAGAAGACGAATTCTGCAGGACTATAGGCCCCAAACAATGGAAGAAGACGTGGAAGAGAAGGACAACGAAGTCGGATAATATTAGGTTGCCTATATTGTCCTTAGTTCCTGTGCAACTCTAATGTGAAGATGTGAAGCGTGCAAAAATTGGGCGAAAAACGATTTCAAGTACGTTTGTGATCTAAATTCCAACGTACAACTCCAAAAACTCACAAAAATCAAAGACAGGAACAATCAACTGAGGACTATCCTTCCTCCAAAAAGGCCTTCTCCGAGATTATCCAAAGCTTTGAAAATTCGACCTTATACATATAAATGAGCCAAACTTTACTGATCCTCTTGCTTCCAAGTGGCATCATCTCAACCTGTCCTCAGCTGTTCAAGTGCATCCCTCTGCAGATTTATAGCACCACCATCTTGCCACGTGCCCTCAGCCAAAGTGTCCTCCATCCGTGCTTCACTCGATGTTGCCAATCGTAAGAATCCAGTTCAAAATATAACCTCCAGTACCTGGTACGTTCCAGCTGTTTTCCTCCCGTCGGCGTCACACGCTCTGGAATGTGTCATGCGCCGGAAGAACACGATGCAGGAATCCTGAGGGATCAGATCAAAGGACAAAGTGATCGGATTACAAAGTGACCGTGACAAGCGCTGGAGCCGCCTAAACGATCAGCGATGAGTCCGTGCAAGCCTGCGGAATTTCCGGCCATTACTTTAAACATGTGCAACGGCAGACAAACAAACCAATTAGTGCGCTTCGCAGCTTCATGGCCAGTGACATCAGCGTCCCAGGTGCACGGGGACAGGGCGTCCAGGGCGCTGATGTCACAGGATAATGAATTGTTGCACTTGGAACAAACGAGAATGTTTCACATTGTTTGGTGAAGCACGCAGATTCTACGCTAACGGGTAGAGGACCGCGGAAGTTTTCTATGCTTGAACGAGGACAATGTTACGTCACCACCTTATGCTCGAATTTGGTACCTATCTACAAAAGTGGCTGTAAATACGGTAGTACAAAGCACTGAAGTGACAAAAATGAACACAGCTCTTTAAATACCAACCTAAGCAACCTAAGCACGAAGAAACAACACCACAGGGGTATCTCCTATCTTCACTGATTTTGTAGTATCCCTAGTAACACGCAAATTATTATCTACAAAAGTGGCAGTAAAGACGGTAGTAAAAACCTAATGAAACCTTGCAACCTAAAGACGAAGACATCCGGTATCCGATAGAAAATCTCTGGGCAAAAATAATTTTATTTGGATTTTTCCTTTTTATTCCTTTTTTTTGCTTTATATGTAGGTTCTACAAAATACACCGATGGTAACTGCCCAAGATGTAATGGGCGAACACCACGGGAGTATCTCCTAACATCCTTCTCAAATTTTAGTGATTTTTTATTTGGTACCGCGCATAGCGCATAATTTTTGCCCTTAGCAAACGTGCTATAAAGTAGCCAAACCGCCTGGACAGAAGACCAAGGAGTGCCTTGATTTACAACTCTTTGTGCTTTACAATCTTTGATTGATGATTGTCATGATCAGAAGTTATTTTGATTGAGTATATGATCTTGTTCTTAATTCGGAGCTTGCACTGGATTGAGGAAGTGCATGAAGTGTAAATTCGGGTCATTCATTGTAAGACCACCTTATTTTTAATTTTTGGATTGAGTTGACAACAAGTGAGAAGGACTATTTTTGTACTTATTGCGAAGCCGTATTGTATTGGGTTGATGCATGGAAGTTGGCGGCCCATGCATCAACCCAATATATGAAACGTGCAAAATTACACAAGAGAAAAACATACCATTCAGAAAAATGTAGATGATTTTTGCGTCCTCACCCATGGTGATTCCTTCATTTGCTATCTTCATTTATTTTCTTATTTTTTATCTTCTATTTACCTGTGGTTTATCTTCTTTTATCTTTAAGGTTTTTCAAATTTTCCGATGAGATCATCGTGACCTTAACAGAATTGCACAGTTCTGAACAGTTCTGAACCTGTTCCTTAATTCCTCGTTATCCACATCTCCGGAATAACTGGGAAGCCAAAATGCTGGAGGGCAAGGACCGAACGATGTGCTCTGATTTAATGCTCTCGTGTGTTTCACAAACAGTGATGAATGACCGCATGTCTTAAGAAGCTATCATGATTGATAACTGACGGCGGAAACTAAAAGCATTTTCCTTTTTATGCCTTTCTTTTAGAATGCGCCCACGGACGCGTTACGTTCTATTGATCATACATGTATAGTTTGTTGAAAATTAGTAACAAGTAAGTCATAGCAGTGCAAAACTCGTGTATAGTGATTTGTAGCAACTTTCCTCTTCATAAGTGGTCGCATAGGTGATCAGAAATCTTCCCGAGTCGTGCGATTATCGTAATTACAAAATTGGCCTGTGAGTTCCAAAGCCTGTTTGGGTAACAACTGCTGATAAACACTTCCAATGGAATGATAAATGGAATGACGTATTCAGTACACATAGTAAGGTAGCATAGTAGCTGAAACTCAAAATGCTGAGGACACACAATAAGCATTAATGAAAACGGCGTATGAAGCTGTTACAAGCAAAAATTCCGCCCACGTGGCTGAAAAGGGAGAGATCTGTCGAATACCGCAGCTGTCGGAACTTTTCTTTTTCTTCGAATCAAGTGTTTACGCTGTTTCTTGCAATTTCCCTTTGCTACATTTTAATGGCGGAGAATATTTGCCACATGAGGCCGCCAAGGCGTAGAACCGCGCAGAACCTTCGCAGACTTCTCTGTTCATCTGCGCTCTCTCACACCGCTTGTCGCAAACTTCTTTTCTGGAAAATCGCCCTTGGGCGTGGTTTTACGCCTCTGCGCGCTCTGAAACCCTATGCATCGTGTTCAGCGCCATCGATTACCCCTAAAACGACTCTTTTAAGGACTTCGGATTCTCGACCCGATTCTACAAAAACAATGATGGTACCATCATGGTTTTTTAGATTTTCACCGAAAATCCGAATTCCTAAAAGCGGCCAGAATAGGAGTAATCGATAGCGCTGAACACGATGCACATGGATTCAGAGCTCGCCGAGGCGTAAAACTACGGTTAAGGGCGATTTTCCAGAGAAGAAGTCCGTGTGAGAGAGTGCAGACGAACAGAGAAGACTGCAAAGGTTCTGCGCGTGCTATGTGCGCTGTAATACTTACACCTAGGACTATCATTCACACCAGGTTTCGTTAAAATCCCAGGCGGACACTTGGGAATATTTACATGTGAGACTATTCAAGAATATGGGGATGAGGAGGACAGTTTTGTAGATCCGTTGCTCTTTAGCACGGATAAATGAAAATTCAGTGGTTTCTGTTTAAGACCAGATAATATATATACCGTGTGTTTCCATGTCTACGATCCTCTTTTCATCCTGCGAAATCCTGGCTTGAATTTACTCCTCACACTCTTTACCCTTAAACCTAGGTGGTCCTTCTGTGGTGGTCCTTAAGCGAATCGAATGATAACAAGCAATATAAATCAGGCATTCCTTGTCAAGAGCCGTCTAACTTCGGACCCTTTCTCTCGACCACGTTTGGACTAGCCCTCTCCTACAGCCATCTATTTACACACTCCACTTCCGCAATTCATGTTCACACTCCACTTCTGCCCAACCAATGCCCTCCAGGCTCCCGGCGCGACAGCCTGCCCCGGCCACCGTCGCCGCCGTCACACGACCGCCGCCGCGACCGCAGTCGCCCTCTTGTGTGGCGCGTGTGTGCGCGGCGGCTCCGCGAACTCGTGCGCGCGCGTGCGTTCTAAAATTAGCGAGTGCGCCCTGAGGCCACGGGCGATATTCCACGGTCCGCGGGGCAGCGGCGGCACCGTCCCCGCCATCGTCCCGTAATCTCCGGCGGGCACCTTCCGTTCTTCTGTAAGGCGGCGTGTCCTCACCGCGCCTAACGCGTGCTGCTTCTCGTCGCCGTCGTCGTCGCGGTGTTTTGGAAGAGAAAAATCGATGTTCCGCCCGGCGGAGAATACAAATTCGCCCTGTCGGTTTCGCGCGCGAATTTTACCACATCGACCGGGCCTAACGCAATTAAACGGCGGCGGCGAGATAATGACGGCACGGGAAGCAAAGCACAACGCGTGGGAGCGGAGACCAAAGTGGCCTGTTTCAGGACAACGCTGGAGGTTGTTCGCGCTTCCGCAGCGGTCCCCACGAGTTCCAGCACGACGTACCGGATTATCGAGCTCAAGCCACAGCCACAGTCACAAGGTATTGCCAACGGTGAAAACAAAATGGCGCGACCGGGTGGAAAGTAGCCTAATGGAAAGTGCGAGGGAGGGGAGGGTGAGGTCAGAGAACAATCGATTTTCGATGCGGACAGGGAGAGTTTGGGGTTTTACAGGTGTGACTGTTTCGGAGGGACAAAAACCAACTGACCAGTTAGATCATTCTAATGGGAGATTGGAACCATCTTGGCAGAGGGGTTGAAGTTTGTTGACAAGAAGGTGGGCTCTGTATTCTGCGATAATCAGGGTTCTGAGCACCTTAAAGTATGTTGAACTTGAATTGCAAAACTGAACTAAACTAACTTGGAATGTTCGCCGAGAGTAAAAGCCGCCATAAACAAAGTGTTTCGTCAATGGTTTGCTCAAAAATGATGGTTTAACTATTTTGGTGACGTGTCCTTCTAAAATCTTCCATTGTTCTGATGATCTCCTGACTCATGCCATGTGCGTATAAGACTCTTATAACATATTCTTCCTTGTCTGCCCACGTTCTGCACGACTAGAACATAATCTCGAGACCATTCCCAACAAGAACCACTTGGATCACAACTTTAGACCTATGATCCACATTGATTTTTAGCTTCAAACCAGTCAAACACCGATGTTCACCCTTCTTGCTGATCCACATGGTTCTCTGTGCGATTGGGCTTTAACTGACAGTTCAACGGACCAAGGTACTGTAACCCTTCAGAAGTTGATGGGAGAAAAACATCATTCTTTTGAAAACTTCTTTTGAAGTGATTTCAAATTCCAACAGACTGGTAAACAGATGAGAAGGGTAAGCAGGCTCTTCAACGGGTTTTGACGCTCGTCTCCTTCCACTCTACTAAACTGGAATTGTTGCAGTCATTGAAAAAATCTTTGTATATCAAAATTAGTGATAAAATATGTGTTCGGCCACAATACTCCGGCAATAATGCAAAACCAAGTCATGTTAAATTGCTTATATCGCGCCAACCGTATCCACTATTCACTGATGTGTGTTTTTACTATTTAACTCAAGTAGATTCATGAAATTTATAGGACGTAAATGGATACCAATTTTTGAGAACATTCTTCAGGACAGCTCTGTAGATACCAACAGATGGTTCCCAACGAGATGTTCATGTCACTCCCATTCATATGACAGATAACTTCGGTCCACCCATCCTTCGTAAACCCGATTCTAGAGCTAGCGACACTCCATTGCAGACTCCAAATCCCAGCTCCAGCAGCTTTCCAACCACTCATACGAAGCAACGGCGCACGGAAACACGAATCCACCGAGTTCGGCGGCTTCCAGAGGCCCTGGCGCCGCCGAGGCGGCCTCTACCGAGCGAGGCTCTTGGGCCAACAACGACGAGTTCACGCGTCGCCTCATAGGCGCGGTGCGGAAGCAGCCCAGCCTTTACAACCCCAACCATGAGCACTACGGGAACAAGCACACGAACTCGCAGATCAGGAACCAGATCTGGGCGCAGCTCTGCGATGAGCTCGGCTTTCCTGATGGAGCGCAACAGCTGCAGACGGTTTGGAAGCGAATCCGCGATCGATACGTCCGCGAGCGAAGGAAACGACGCCAGGCGGAGGTAGGCATGTTAGGACACTGATAAGGCAGGGTGAGAATCCCGATCTTATTCGCTTTTCTTGGACGAAAAGCGACTTGGACTCGAGTATTCATTCCTTATTCGGAAAAGCTCGTCATAAGACGCTTGACCAAATGTCACTTATTTCTGGATCATAACCCATGTTTACTACGCTAAGTATCGTAATTCCCTAATGCATCAGTAAGAAAGGCTCTGACGGATGTTTTTTAATCAAGTAGCAGCCCTACTTGACGGAGGGTGCCGGATACGTTCTGCAAAGGTTGTTTTGCAACCCAGGTCGTTCTCTCCTACATGAATCACACGTAGTCTTTAATGTGCGTCCGAGTCCATCGTTCTTGCACACCTCATGAATCACGCCAGCGCATTTCTCTGCAACGCACTCCAAATTGTCGTTCTTTCTGTGGTCAGGTTAGGAAGACACTCCCTGCGACATGTATGTTTATGAGGTATGACGTTTAGATCATCTGTGACCGTGATGAGAGTTAGGAAGTTTGAATAATTGCTTTGTTTACACCGTTGAGGGACCAAGATGGAGTGGTTGGATAGTATCCACATTTGTAGTATCCATTGGATGCTACATATGTTCTAGTTTTTTAGGTTACTGGACATCTTTTAGTCCACACATACCCAATACTCTTAAATTTTTGCACTTGTGTTGGTGGATTCAAGTTTTTTAGCCGCATAAGGCCTCCAAGAACTCCCAAGGTTATTTCGACATCGCGAACGCACTTCGTACTTCCTTGCCTCTTTCGTACGTGCTGTTCAGGTCGTGATCGCCTCCTTATCAGTCCAAAAATCAAATTAACAAACTACGCTCTTCTGAAACGCCACATCCTTCTCGGACCCTCCTTTGTTTTGGCGGGACCAAAGAGCCATCAATCCCCACAAACACATCAACCTTCCAAATATCCTCTCACCACTCTCTCCTGCTCCTTTACACATCAGGCCATTCCACCTTGAACCACAGCCGTTCTGCGGCCGCCGATCTTAGCACCTCTCTAGTTCTCCCGAAAATCGCGGAATTTCAGCAAACGGGCAATGCGCCGATCAGCAGCGCTTCGACACCTACCAACAACTCCGGTGACGCCGCTACCGTAAGCGGACAGAACGCCGCGTGCAGGCATTTCGACTCCATGCGCTGGATCGACGCGTACATCTTCGAGTCCAACTCGACGAACAAGCAGCAAAGTGAGTCGTCGTCTAGTCTCCTCTACTTGTGTCTACTCGTCTCGATACGTAGTGCATTGCATAAATCATCATTTTCCCACCCTCGCTTCCCTACTTGCCTCTAGTCGCGTCTGTCGTCATACTGTAGCTGCTGCTGTCGGCGTATAGAGTGTTTGAGCGAGCAAACGGCGTTTCAGGCACGGCGTCCGGCTCCACCGCCTCCTCTTCGTCCCAGGTGCAACGTCCGTCGTCGGAGACCATGTACTACACCATGCAGAGTGCGGAGCAGTCGACGGGAGACATGAAGTAGGTGTCCGTTGGGTGTTCCCCCAAAACCGCCCACTTCCAGCTACCAAACCACCCACCAGGACTTCCTGAACGTATCCTCGGGAAATACGGGCAACTCGACGCTCAACTGTAAGTATCCGAGGTCTCCATGGCGACAGACGAATGTGTGACGTTTCCGGGGCCTCCTGCCACTGCCCGCACTCCCCCCACAAAGCACACGAACTGAACTTGAATCGATAATTACGGAGTGTATTTCAGTCGCTCACAATGGCAGTGTGCTCGACATCAGCGGCTCACCGTGCTCGTCGACCACTTCCTCTGAGATTTCCGTTGGATCGACGTCGTTCACGGCAACCGCCTCTTCCAAAGGCGCACAACAACAACAGCAGCAGACGACCACTGGTACGACCGTTGTATCCAGCGCCTCTGAAGTAAGTTCTGGACCGCGATTTAAGGGTTTCTTAGATGGCTATTGGACAAAGTTTTGAACGCCACGGAGAAACTTCCTATGAGTGGGAATTATAAGTTTTAAGTTGAGCCAAGACCCTTTTTGGAAGGAGATGACCACCTACTATTTCCCTTGCTTGTGGACGCCTCCCCTAATCTTTGCTCCTTGCAGCAAAACTTCGACCAGCAGAAGATAGAGACAAAGGACGGGACGACAATCACCGTGACGCACAGAGGGAAAATACCTCCGAAAAAGGATGTGCAGAGGATAGGTAAGCTCCTTTTCTGGTGCTATGTTTTCAAGCTTGCAAAATATTGATAAGCCCAAGTTTGCCTTGCGTTAGACACAAGCAATAATTTAACAATATCTGCATCAAAACCAGTACTAGAATGAGGAGGTCAAAGTACTAACCTAACTGACCATAGATTAACATTTTCTGACATGATATATGGGATCTAGGGAACCTTAGCTTTCACACAGCGAACTATAGGGGCCCATACATGGAAAGGTCCTATGCCCTTGCCTTCCAAAAACCAGACTATATGGGACCAGATTCTGCCATGTTTTCGTACAAATTTTTCCAATGGGATTTTGTTCCCGCGGATTAAGCCCTGGCTGAATTCATTGTACACAGCAAGAAGTCCAACAAAACAACGTGTGAAATAGAAAGCATCACCACCTTGTTCACCGTGCGAACCGAACGTCTTATGTTTCCATCGGCTCCCGCGCGCCGACGCTCTATAGGGTGGCAGGTGTTTTGCGCGCCAATTTAATCCTCCTCTCCGCAATCTTGCAAATATCAACATGCAGTTCGCGGAAGTTAGTGCGCCGTTTGGAGACTCCGATGTGAAGTGCGTAGATCCCATCTATTGGGGATGCATAGGTCCCAGCGGTATGGAGGTGATAGATACCGCTGCCTTGATGAACTTAAGTATGATCGATATTCGTGTGCTCTCTATAGTTTTGACATTTAGACGCTGCCATCAACGTGAGCGGAAGTGCCGGCGGTCCCAACGTGGTCAAGATGTTCGTCGACCCGGCGCAGCTGCAGATCGCCGCTCCCCAGAAGGTGTATCGACTAGTGGCAGCGAACCCAAGCGACCTCAACGCGATGAAGAGTGGCGGTCTCACGGCTTTGGGCACTTCGGTCCAGCAGCTCTCCTCCACACAGGCGCCGGCCCGATTCACGACGGGTAGGAAACGACCCGCCCACTCCGAATCCCAGCCAATCCTCTCCCAACATCCCCCCGGAACCACTTCGGCCGTAGTGCAACTCAATGGAAGACCGTCCAACGGACACCTGAACGAGGAGATGATCATGGACGAAGGGCAGATCGTCATGGAGTCCGGGACTGCCGGAGGGGACGACGGCGTCAAGTTCAGCGTGGTTTCGACGAGCGTTCTTGATCCCAACGGTGGCCAGGCTATGGTAGCCATTAGCAATACGAACGTGCAACTCCAACCGCATCACATGAATCAAGCGGTGCGGACTTTCTCACTTTTCTCATCATATATATGACATGCTTTCAGATCCAGATCGCCTCCACGTCACACCAAATGTCACACCAACAGCAGCAAGTCGTAACCATTCCACAGAACGTCAGAGTAGTCCAGGCGAGGACCGTGCAACAAGGGATGGCACAAGGAACGCAGATCCTCCAGGCTCAGCCAGCGCAGTACCACATCATCACGACGCCGACCACCGTCACGGACGAGTCCTACTTGGCCAATCACTTAGCCAACACGTTGGCGAACATGAACGACGACGATGTAAGTTCGTTCGTGGCTTTGCACATAATAACCCTCTCCTTCTTTCAGAAAGCCGCCTTCAAACTCGCCATCCAGCGGATCATCATGGACGCACGGTTCGGCGAAGGCGCGAGCGTCCGCATGCTGAGCAACGATGTGCAGCCGCAACTGGTGACCGTGGCGCCGACCGTCCTCAACCTGAACCTCGAACAGCAGCAGCAGCTAGGCAATCTCATCGCCGTGCAGTGTCCGGTCTCCCTGGCGGCGACATCCATAGGCGTGCCAGTGACAAGCTCCGCAGCGCAGCAGCAGCCCCAGCAAGCGATGGGTGGTCGGCGGTAGTACCGTCGACTCTGTCGTGGCTAGATCGCATTTCCGTCTTTGTAAATAACTGTCTATGTGTGTTCCGTTTGTCGCACGCTGTAACGCTAGCTCACACACGACCAGATTAATCTATGTTGCACAATCCGGGTGTCCCTATTTTATTGTTTTCGCTTCTCAGTCCTTCTGGCAGCGCCAGAAGTCCTTTGCCTTCACAATGAACGTTTATCAGTGTTCAAGTGTAACTTATGCATGACAAGACAAAGGATAAAGTTTTACGGCAATGGTCAATAGAACTGGGCTGTTTCGGGGCGGATATGGGCCATCTACCTTTGATAAAGAAGAACTGGGCTGATATGTAAGGAGGAGGAATTAGCACTGTAACTCACTGACTCGAGTTATCAGTGACCCAATCGCACCACTGTAGATGACATGAGTTCACCAGGTGCAGTGGATGTAGTGAGAAGTTCGCTTTGGGTCTGGTGTGGTTCGAAGCGAACTACAGTAGAGACCCAGAGATGGGATCCACCAGCATCTTCCCCGACACTTGATCCCGCCCCTCTTCTGCCCTTACGACTTCAAATACATTTATCCCTCTGATAATATTATACATCTTACCGTGAAAAGACAATAAATACCTCTTATGCCGCCGGCTCCAAATTGATCAGCTTGTTACTGTAGTCAGCAAGCTGCGTAACGGAGACTCGTCCACGCTGGGTGATGAACTTCGCAACTGAAAAGAAGGTGATGAGAGGAGGTACCACTACTAGGGCAACGAGGTTACTGTAGCACGGATACTATAACAGACGATCTTGCCTCACCAATTCGGCGATGGTTCTAAGCTCCAGGAGGTTATCGTAAGCACAACATACCTGCATGCATCTCCTCCTCCGTGATGTAGATGAACTTTCCACGATCATCGAAGACTCCAGAGAGCGTCCCATTTTCCACGAAGAAGTTCAAGCGATTGAGTGCGTCCTCCGTTCTTAGCTTGAACTGCTTCGCCAGCTCATCCATGTAGACGACCTTCGTCTTCTGCACGTAGTTGACGAAGTCGCGCATCAGGTTCTCGGACTCCTCCTCCTCCAGCTGATCGAATCCCTCTTCGCCGATCTCGAACTGCTCCTTCATTTTCAGGTACTCCTCATGTTCACGGCGCTCGCGTTCCTCCCTCTCCAGCTTCGCCTTCAATTCAGCGGCCTTCTCGGCTTCGTCTTCGGCCCTTCTGCGCTCTTCTTCTTTGCGTTCCTGTTCTGCTTCGCGCTTCTTGCGCTCCTCACGTTCAGCGAGTTCCTAAATTACAAAAGTAGGTAAATGGAAGACAGTTTCTGCGCTAGTTATGGGTGTAGACGGAGAAGAAGCCAATTTGATAAGAGCTCGGGAGAAGAGACCCAGGACAACATCGGGCCTCCATCTGAATCCTGACTCCCCTTCCTTCACACCTAAAGAAAATGTAACCTACGTATTCCCTTTGAGCACGTTTCTCAGCCTTGGCCTGCAGCTTCGCCAACTTCTTCTTTCCCACGTTTCCATCGACTCCGAGCGCTTCAGGTGACATTGGATCGTAGTCTTCCTGATCCTCATCGTCGTCGCCAGCTGCTCCACGGGCCATCGCATTCACGAAGCTGTTGTCCTCGCCCTCATCGAGATTTACGCGTCTTCGGCCTCCGGCGCGGCGACGACCTCCAACGACGACGGGCTGCTGGTTTCCGGCTCGGTCGCCAGATCCCTCTCCGGTCATCGCCAAGATGGCTTCCGTTCGCCGTTTAGCCGCCTGCTCATCCCAGTGGAGCTTAATAAGACGGGCGATGATCACGAAGAGGGCGAAGAGCAAGATGCCCACGGAACCCAGAAGGAGTGGATCGAACTCGGCCATGCCGATGTGATCTGAAAGGTGAAAACTGAACAAAGCCCAAATCAGTGTCAATTAAGGAACACGGAAGACAGCACACAAGTCCTATAAAAAATTCAAGCAGTAAATAACCGTCAAGCAAAGAGTTGCTAGGCTGGCAAGACCTCAAACGAGTACATCACATGACTCAGTTTCCGGACAGTGCGATGCACTCGTAGAAGCGCGGCTTCGAACCTTAGGGGCTCTCCGAAGTCTCGACTGCAGATTTGGAACATATTTGTTGGAATCGTGTGCGTGACGGAGAATTGCAGGGGTTTCGTGTCGAGACCTGACAGGAGAGGGGACGCTGCCACGAGGGAGCAACTTATGGAACACCGTATCATGCCAGTTAGTTCGTCTATACTCTCTTTACAGCCACGTTTGAGAAACTAAAAAACTATCATCTAAGAGCGTTGAAACTCAGAGACTGGGGTGGTTTAGAATTTGCGAGAAAGAAGCTGCTTGAGGTCATAATACTCGGTTTTAATTGATCTGAATCGAGGTCCGAAAAAATCCGACAGCTTTTTCTGACACGGGCCACCGTTGGCGAAGGGTGGTCCCATGACACCACGTGAGCGATTAGTTAGATCAGATCCCCTTACTGTGTCAATCAAATACTCTTTTCCGTTTAATCTAAAGCTCCTTTATTTTCGTTATACTTTCTTCGGTAACTTTTTACATCCACCCACAATGAATGTAACTCCATACGAAGGAGACTGAACCAGCTGCTGATGTTTCCCTGTTCGCCCAACAGTGACATCATCGCCATCAAAACACTCATGACCGACTTCCGTAAGACATAAAAAATGCGGAGGAGAAAGGACTGTCGAATAGTTTCGCTGACGTGTGAAGTAGTCATAATCATTCCTTTGCATAAAGGCCATCTTATGCATATTTGTGTGATCATCTTGGGCTTTGATCGGGCGACTTTTTCTTCCCTGGAGTACCTCTACGCTTCAGGACATAATTATAGGGTAGCCCCTTTAGTCTCCTTCATATCTAGTTACATTGGTTGGATAGTTGGATATGGTTGGATACGCGCAAGAGGGGAACCTATCATTGTGTCCAAAAATCGTAGAGTTTCTATTAAAATATACCTTTTTTTATTTTTGCAAGGCAACACAGATACATATCACCACATGTTAGCTCTTTATGACTCACTCTTCTTGTGGCGAACAGTGCAAGTAAATACGTGTGCAACATATAAATAGACGTTAAAGTAACTGGAACTCTGATTGCTTGCCAAATAAGGTCCTCCGTGAATGTCTTGAAAACAAGTAGTTGCTTGATAAACACCTTCTTCAGCTGATACGAATGCCGACGGCAAACACAGTGGACCTGAAAACATTAATGTGCACATTGGATGACACAATATTGACCGCCACTGACTGGATTGATCTGTCGGCTGGGACGACCCTCGATTCGATGTTGCACATCGGAGCTATTTATTCGAGTGCACCTGTTGTTACTCGGATTATTTCTGGTTTCAACGGACGATGCTCTACGGACTGCCAAGTATGGGTACTAACGAACACGATTCCAAGTTTGTCAATGGACGACTCACAGGTCGGTTCGCCCCTCCCAACACTTCTGAGCTGGTCCAGCATGGTACATGCGGAATACGAACGCCCACATCACTTCCAATTTTCAACTTCTGACATGTTTTGCTTTTTTTAATTTGAAATTTGGATCATTTCTGTAGCTCTGTGCAATGAAATTTTTGAGCATCGATGTTTACTTTTGCCTTTTGGGCCTGAAACTTGTATGTATACAGGTGCCATAAGTACTGCACTGTATACACTAAAAAAGGGGGCTATATTATTTTTGCAGGTCGAATACGGCTGTTGTATGTCCTTGCTACAACCATCGTCCAGGACATCGAATTGGACCGTAATTTGGACCACCGACCATCATATACATAAACGAAGCAGAGCAAAGAAGAGCAACAGAGGGAGAACATAAAGTGACATTCTGTATTCGGCCCGTTCCCGTGCTTCCAGCTGTCAGGCTCAAAGGTCCATTTTCCTTTTTTGCACGGCATTTTTTCTTTTGCAGAGGGGAAGACAAGAATTTAAACTTACTTTTTGATGACAAAAGGTTACTCTTTAAAGCTTCAGTTGCCTGCTGGATATTTCCTGCCAAATTAAAGATCAAAAGTCCTCTCGATCTGTATCCTAGATGCTGAATGTTTTCTTAACCATTTTTAACAGTTATTCGTGCCTCTGTTCTCAATTCAAACTAGAATTATACATGAGCCGCTCCGCTTCTGAAGGGTCTCTGTAGTGTCTTCTTTCAGCTGGGCAATCATGACTCAAAAGAACAAAGTCATTCCTCCAGCATCAATTAGCTGGGAATGGTTAAGATTCATCCACAGCACCAACACCAGCTTCTACTTGTTTCTTCTCTCTTTTCTACTTGATTTCTAAGTTTTTTACTTATTTTTTGTTCGGTGAAAAGACGATTTCAACGTGAAATTCTACTTTGGTAGCGCGATGTTTAAATTTAGATCGGCTGGAAATGGAAATCGTGACTCAAGGGGGCATGCATTGTGGCATTCCAAAAGCGATGGTAACGTTTGCTAGCTGGAAATAGCGCCAGACACAAGAGCCACGCGAACGTACGGTAACTGTCGTCCTATATAGATATAGCTTGCTAGTGCTTAGCACTTACACCTTTCCGCTTCCATGCTTTCTAACTACTGCAAGGCACCCAGATCAAGGACATATTCGGCTGTTTGAGGCCTGTCACCAATTTTACGACCGCCTCTTATCGGGTGCGTCCGTTGTGGTCGCTCGTCAATTGACATCCGGATTATCGTTCTATTGTAACCATAATTTGCCCGCCACACATCATAGAGTACATCTGTGCACCAAAAACTCGAAAAGGCGAGATTATGGTAGGAAAGCAAGCGTTTTCCTTGTATTTTTGCTAGGATGGGTATAGACAATTAGAGTTTAAAACGGTTACGGTAATTATCTTAAGAATGCAAGCGTTTGTAGGAGATTTTTGCAGCCATACCGTTCATCGGCAATTTTAAAATTTTAAAATTTTTAAGCTCTTTAGGCTTTAGAGTTCTAAGCAGTTACGGTATTAAAAAATTTAGCCACAGTTCCTCAAATTATTCTTGCGATAGGAACCCCAGCGATGCAGTCCGATAGCCGAGCAAGAGCACTTCTTTAGGAATTCTTTCCGTGTGACTAGTGTCCGCGACCTTTTAGTAACAATCCCTATGATGTCAAGCGAGTAAATGAGCTAGAGCCAAGCGGTGTTAGATGATCCAAAAGGTCGAAGGGGCAAAGATGTTATGTTAGATAAAGAAATAATTCTAGAAATATCCCTTCTTCTAAAACTCCATCGATGCTACGTGTTCTGTAGTCTTGATATTTTTCAAGCAATATTTTAATACCGATCTGTGGTTGCAGGCCTTCGAACAGGCCTGTCCGCCCTATGCCGTTCTTATCATTTATGACGCTGATCTGCACTTTTAGGTACAAAGGTTGACCATACTTATTGCCCAACCGTAGGTTCTATGCTCTGGGTTTCGGTCGGAAAAAGCCTTGACAACCTTATAAGGTTCTTTCAAAGGTTCTTTATTTTGTTTTGTTAAACTTCCTGTGCAGCAGGCCTGTTGTACTGCCCGGCGAACACTGTGCTATTCATGACTCTCAAGTGCAAGTGTGAACCCCTCGTTGAGCTGTAAACCAGACTTTCATGCAAATGTCAAACACCCGACGATTCATGGAAAAAAGCGGATCGATACGCCACTGACCTTCGAGGCGCCTCTGTCCGCCGCTTTTTCATTGTTCGACGACCTCTGAGGCCCGTATCCGTCTCCATGCCTTATCTTATCAGTTGGCAGGCCTTAAGGTACTGCAGAAAAGTCATCCGACAGCCTTACTTCACAAGTGGGGCGCTCTAGGGGACGGCCTGAAGCCCAAAGGAAGCCCAAACATGTTCCTCTGTTTCTTCAAGCTGATTTCCTACAGGTGGCCTTAAGAGCTTGTTTGATCTCTGTTTGATCTCCATGTTTTCACAATTCTTTAGTTATTTATATCCCTGTATTGTTAGTTGACGGATGTTTGCGCGCAAATATTTATCCGAGTCCTTCTGACGTGGTCAGAGTGTTTCATCTCTCAATTCAAGTGTGGCTTCCTTTCCAGAAAACTCCTCAAACGCCATGGACGTATCAACTCTGAAAATTATTCTACTCGTTGTGATGTTTTTCTTGACGCTGGCTTTCGCCCTTCTACCGATAAAGGCAAGTTCCCTTTTACATTAACTCTAGATTAACTTTTCGTCCAGAAACCTGTCAAAAGACAAAAATTGTTAACGATATATCCTTGAAAGTGATCGTTGGTTCGACTACACCTTGGGTTTAGTCCTCGGAACCTCTGGAAACGCTCAGGAACAGTATGCTTACATAACAAGGCCTTTACCCCCTACCCCCACAGTATACTTACAGAACAAAGCCCTTACCGTCTTAGGAGCTATGCTCTGTGAAAATATCAACCCAAGGGTTCTATGATAAGCTCCTATAGATCGACACAGGAAAGTCCTACAGTAGTAAAACCCTATGCTTCAGGTATACCGTATACTCAACGATCCACGTCGAGCAAATCTCATCCCGAAAAGCTCCTTCAAATCGTGGCCTTCTTTCATCATTTCCCTCCTCACGTGTTTTGCCGGCGGAGTCTTCATCGCGATCGTCTTCTTGGACCTGCTTCCTGACGCTGAGTTTGTCTCACTCCGCCCTATCCACCTGACCCTTGAGCCATCGTTTCAGAGAAGCTTTCGAAAACGTAAAGAACAGCAACGAGTGGAACGTCGACTACCCTGTAGTCCAGCTGATCGCCCTGCTGGGTTTCTTCCTCGTCTACGCTGTTGAAGAAACCACCACTAGGCTGTTCCACGGCGATGGCCACGTCCACGCCCACGACCAAACGCTGGTTACGGCGCACAACGCAATATTCGACGTGGAAGGAAGAGCGTCAAGAAGTGGATCTGGAGGATCTGCAGAGTGGTAAGCACTGACTCTTGCCACCCTGTCTTCTCTCAACATATCCCTTCTTCAGTGAAATCCACGGACGCCATCTTCCAGTGTCCCAAAACGAGCAAGAACTGCAAAACTCGACGCGTGTGGTCCAATCGGTGGTCTTCACCCTCGCCTTGGTCATCCACTGCGCCTTCGAAGGCTTCGCCTTCGGCGTGCAACCCGACCAGATCTCGATTCTCTCCCTCTTCTTCGGCATCATCGTCCACAAGTCCGTAGTCGCCTTCAGCGTGGGTCTCCGACTCATCCGATGCCACCCACAGCGACTACGTCTCGTCCTAGCGCTGGTTCTTGTATTTGTGCTTACGTCTCCCCTCTTTGGAGTTCTTGGAATGGTCATAGAGGTGAGAGAGTGACACTAAGGCCGGGGTTGATAAGACTGTGCTTAGGAATCCAAGATGGACCAGCTGACGAAGGACAAAGTGGCGACGGTGCTGACCAGCGCTTCTCTAGGCACTTTCCTCTACATTGCATTTTTCGAGGTGGGGAAGGTCCTCCGTTTGGTTGTTATAAGACGGTTCTTTGTAGATGTTGGCTCCGGAACGAGACAACAAGCATTCATCGCTGGCGAAGATGATAGCCACCTTTGTCGGATTTGCCGTCATCGCGGGTGTCATGACCTTTGGCCATTGAGAACGTTATATCTTCTGTAATAAACCTGTACATAAAGAATTAAACAGATCCGGTAATCTCGTGATCGGGTTTGAGTCCCGGAGTGTTGACAGAGTCCAAGATTCTTTCCGAAACTACTCAAGTAAGCATCTCTAAACAAATGCTGCACAAAAAATATCATCGAGCCACTTTCACACCAAGTTTCGGTTTCTAGGTGATTCATCGCCTCCGGAAAGCGATTTGCGGTAAGGTGCTTACCGGAGTGGTTGTGTGAGCTTCCCGAAAGGCCGTACATCAAGTTTCGCGGAGATTGAGATACCCAGAGTGGAGATATGTGCGATTTAGTGTAGGGGAGTCCTGGAAACACGATTCACCGCATCCAGAGGGCGATTTGCGGTATCTCTACTGTATCCCATGTATCTCTACTAGGGGTATCTCGACGGAACGGCAAGCTCGTTATAAGAACCTCCGATTTGGGTCATTGGAGATGTTCTAAGATTTCCATATATGTCAGCGATTTCCAGAACACCCCAGTCGATTTATAGAAGAGATCAATCGTGAATGGAAACGTGTAGAAACGGAATAGGAAGCAGGGCAAGGTTGACCGACCAACCGAGCAACCGTTTGAGGGGTGAAGGTAGAAGTTAATGGTGCTGCTCCAGGACCGATGTCCACCTCGGAAGCTTAGACTCGAAAGTGGGGAGGCCCCACAGTTCTCCCTATCAACTCCTTCCTTCTGATCCCGGATGGGAGACGAGATGGTTCAGTTTAAGCTCTCTCACCGGCCTTCCTGAACTGAGAGTCCTAACTATCAAACAAAATATTAAATTGGTCCATAAAAAAAGGATGGGCTCAAACCTTTTCGACCATATATATTCTGCTAAAGCTCTGCTGTCCGAACTTTTCTTTTTCCTCGAATCGTGTTTATGCTATTTTTAGCCATTTCCCTTTGCTACATTTTAATGGCGGAGAATATTTGCCACATGAGGCCGCCAAGGCGCAGAACCGCGCAGAACCTTCGCTGACTTTCTCTGTTCGTCTGCACTCTCTCACACCGCTCTTCGCAGACTTCTTCTCTGCTCGTCTGCACTCTCTCACACCGCTCTTTGCAGACTTCTTCTCTGCTCGTCTGCACTCTCTCACACCGCTCTTTGCAGACTTCTTCTCTGGAAAATCGCCCTTAGGCGTGGTTTTACGCCTCTGCGCGCTCTGAAACCCTATGCATCGTGTTCAGCGCCATCGATTACCCCTAAAAAGACCCTTCCAAGGACTTCGAATTCTGGACCGGATTTTAGTTTTTTTGGTTTATGGTTTTTATATGGTTTTTTGGGTTTTCACCGAAAATCCGAATTCCTGAAAACGGCCAAAATAGGGATAATCGATGGCGCTGAACACGATGCACAGGGTTTCAGAGCGCGCAGAAGCCTAGAACAACGCCTAAGGGCGATTTTCCAGAGAAGAAATCTGCAAAGAGCGGTGTGAGAGAGTGCAGACGAACAGAGAAAGTCTGCGAAGGTTCTGCGCGGTTCTGCGCCTTGGCGGCCTCATGCGGCAAATATTCTTCGCCATTAAAATGTAGCAAAGGGAAATGGCTAAAAACAGCGTAAACACTTGATTCGAACCCAGAACGATTGTTTGATAATCGAAACACACGCCACTACACCACACGATCACCGCTCCTTAACCTTTCGCAACCGGACTTACCATCGCTGTCGTTAAAAAACAAAAGTTTTTTGGTTCCGTAGGTAGGAAATGTTGAGTTAGGGCCGCTCTCGCTATGTGAGCTGTAATACTTACGCCTAGGACTATCATTCACACCAGGTTTCGTTAAAATCCCAGGCGGACACTTGGGAATATTTACATGTTAGACGGGAAGACAAGCTCAAAACGTACTTATTATGATCCCGCATAAGGCGATACACATTGTAGCGGTTTCCCGGGTGTCCTCTATTCCTTTTAGGAACTAAATATTGTGTTCGTGGATAATTCTTGCTTTTTAAGACTTGGACTGTGTTGGGACTGTACTTACATTAAGAGAGAGGTTTTATTGGTAGCAGCGAGTGGTTACAAGAGATATGATGTATCAGAAAGGGGGGGGCTAAGGGAAGGAGGAATAGGATAATATATACATATGGGAAAAGGGAGGACAGGACCACGGCGTTACCCGCCGACCGGAACCGACCGCATGGCGCGACGTCCAGACGCGACGACGTGTTTTTCGTGAATTGGCGTTCCTCTGATGTCTGATGCACGGGTATTACACTCTGGTCCTCTTCCTGATCGGTGTTCTCAGATTCATTTGATGGGAGAGCGGCATCCATCTTCTCTACAGGGTCGGCCCAAAGTTTGGAATTAATTTTCAGTAGTCATTTTTGAGTTTTGTTTTCGCGTTTGTTGGCTGTTTTTTTGCCATATTCGTGTTTGGCGACTCTTTTTACCCTATATTCGCTACTA
>JADLIF010002312.1:0-62835 GCA_016648015.1 Steinernema khuongi | reverse complement strand
GAGAACTTCTGACCTACCTTTCCAAACACTGATTTGCCGTGCGTCCTACAAGAGGAGCGATCGTGCGCCACTGCGTTGGCATCAGCTTCGCCAAGTGAAGCAGCTTCTCGTCCTCTTCGCGCGACCATTCAGTCTTCTTTATTCCGGGATCCAGCCACTCGTACCAACGGGCCTTGCACTGCTTGGCAGATTTCCGGTGGAGCAGCGAGGCGATTCTACTCCACTGGTTCTTGCCATACTTCATGATGGCCGCCTTGAGGATTTCATCCTCGGTGTTGCGCCAAACACCTCCTTTGATAATGACACGCACCATGTTGGGTCACCTGAAGATAGAAGTGATAATAAAAAATGGACGGAGAGGTAGAATCAGGCACGATCGAAAGCGCGAAGGTAGAGGGAATACCACGGCACTTAAGTAGCGAAGTGAACTAGCCGCTAATAATGGATCTCCTGGAAACTCGTCTCGATAGAGAGACAGGAAATAACACAGGAAGTTGATGATCCCAGGGGAGGACGAAGGAGAATCTCTGGAGAAGACGACATCGGACAGATCAAACGCAACATTTAACAGTAGATTCAAAGCAAAAGCATCGCTCCGGAACTTCCCACATCTAGCTTCCTCTTCTCACTGAATGTGCGGCTACCGAAATATTCCACCACCCGGAAACTTCTGGAGAAGAAGACCACGGCGCACGAGGAAGGCTCGCCAGCTGGAACCAATATGAACCGCGGAACGAACTAGCGATGCGCGCGAAGGAGCCACGAACCAATGCGGGCGGGATGAAACTGCGAAGAATCAGGTGTGAACCAAGCCGATGCGAGAAGAAGAAGCGACGCTAAGAAGCAGCGCTTGTCCTCATACAAGTAGGTCAGAGCTCCGAACGTTCAACACTCCCTCCGAAGCACCGTGTCTCCAGGCGATTGCCTTCTAGACAGACCAAGTCTGGATCTGAAACGTCTCCGTCTAGGCTCAAATCCGGGCGATTTCGCTTTTTTCGAAAAGGAAGAGAACCGCTGATGTTTACGCGCTTGCTCGCATCGCTGCGGGACCACCACAGAGAATTCGTCCGTGGAGTCCATCGGCTGGTTCGTCTCCAGACGGCTCTTCTGTCTCTGCGTGATCGTCTGTCTCGCGACCTCCACTGAATGCTCCTTGTTCCAGGCATTACACGCGGAATGTCGCGCCACAGGAATATCCGGAACTTGGACTTCGACGACGGTAAGCGGCGAAGGTGTTCTGGCGTGGATTACGAAATAGTTTAGAGTTTGGGTCTGATGAAGACGCCGATTACTATGGGAGATCGTACGAAGAAGAGGTGGCGCTTTCGCCAAACTCGGGTTAGTCCCTTGATAGCCGTGGCTTTGACTTATGCGGTTGTTTAGCAAGGTTCATCTACAGGCGCGACGGCCAGAATCCATTCTTCGCCAGAGAGCCTGAGCCTATCATTCCCGAGGAGGCTTATCAAGATCATGATAATCATAACTACCAGCAGGACACTTTCCAGCTGGATGAAGGTATGGCTGCCAATTAGTTCCACTTTTCACACCTTCTTCAGAAGAGCCAAAGGCGCAAACGGCCAAGAAGGTCACTGTGCAGGAGGCTGCTGCTCCAGCCGCTTCTGCATCGACCGTAACCCACTCGATGGCCAAATTTACTGTGGGAGGCAGTGGAGGTTCAACACCAGAGAAGAAATCCAAGCCAGTGCCACAGACGGTGACTGCAGCGCCCGAAGTGGTCAACCCAATCATCCAGCAGTTGCGCGTCTCGGAAGCCCCGAAGGCCCAGAACGAATCGAAGTCCCCCACAAGATCTGCCAACGAGGGCATTAAGCTCAATCTTAGTACTCACAGCCTCTCGGCACTGATGACTAACACGCCCTACAAGAAGCGGGTGCGTCCCGAGGGGGGCAAGGAGAATCTCAACCTGGTCATCGTCGGCCACGTCGACGCCGGCAAGAGTACATTAATGGGCCATCTACTGCTCCAGGTACCTAGAAGAAGCTGCTTTCTGTCACCTAAACGCTCTTTTCAGCTTGGATTTGTGGATCAGCGTCTCATGAACAAGTACAAGCACGAGGCCTCCAAGCTCGGGAAGGGTTCTTTTGCCTTCGCTTGGGTACTTGACGAAACCACGGAGGAGCGCGAGCGTGGTGTTACTATGGACATCGCCCGTACTTACTTCGAGACCACCAACAAGAAGGTGGTTCTACTGGATGCCCCGGGACACAAGGACTTTATCCCGAACATGATCACAGGTTAGTGAATAAACGAACATGGTCAACCTAAGGAACCCGTTTAGGAGCTTCTCAGGCCGATGCCGCGCTCCTCGTCGTCAACGCCACTCGCGGCGAGTTCGAAACCGGCTTCGACCAAGGAGGCCAAACTCGCGAGCACGTGATGCTCCTTCGCTCTTTCGGAGTGAACAAAATCGCCGTCGCCGTTAACAAGATGGATACGGTAGGATGGGGCAAAGATCGCTTCGAGGAGATCGTCGCCAAGATGACGCAGTTCCTGAAGAAGCAGGCCGGCTTCTCTGGTGTGACTTTCGTGCCTCTGTCCGGCCTAGAAGGCGTTAACCTCACGAAACGCCCGGGCCCCGAGGTCGCCCTTACGAAGTGGTACACCGGACCCACCCTCGTCGACCTCATCGGTAAGGCTCAGGTCCCTGTAGAGCGTCCTAAAATCTGTTTTAGACGGGCTTCCAAGTAGCAAACACTCGGAGGATTCGCCTTTACGCGTCGTGATAAGCGACGTCGTCAAGTCTTCGGACAGTTCAATCCAAGTATGTGCCAAGATAGAAGCCGGACATCTAGAGGCTGGTGACAAGATTGTAATCCTCCCAGGCATCGTACCCGCTACCGTGAAACGTAAGTGTGAAGCTGGGCTTGGACGGGTCACGTTTTGTTTACAGAAGCTTGTTGCGAGAATTCGGACACTTCTAATGAAGTGTGCTTCGCCGGCGATCAGTGCCTGATCACAATGTCCGGCCAGTTCGAAGCTGATTCCATCACTGCCGGCCACGTTATCGCTCGTGGAGGAGAGGTTAGTCCGCGCCACGTCCGTATTCCATAACCTCTCTCTCTTCTTTAGGGTTGCCTCAAACCTGCCAGTCACTTTTTGGTCCGCATCGTGACTTTTAACATCACCATCCCGTTACTCAAAGGAACTAGAGCCGAGATCTTTGCTCATTCCATGTGCTCCACGGCGACCATCACGAAACTCGTCGCCACAGTCAACAAATCCACTGGAGATGTCATTAAGAATAAACCCAGGTAGCGTCAAGAACCTTTACTACTTACGCTTCCCCAACCGACCCTCAAAAGACCATCTTTGAATCCTCATTTTCAGATGCATTACGCGCCACACGACCGGCCTTATCGAGTTGAAGACGGAGTTCCCCGTGGCTTTAGAGGCCTACAAGAGCTGCAGGGCTCTAGGCCGCATCACCCTGCGCGACAAGGGAGAGACCATCGCCGCAGGCATCATCGAGGAGGTGCTGAAATAAGCGCCTCCAGTAGGGTCTTTGTTACGAGTAAATGTTGTTTACGTCGGAGCTGCTTTTTGATTAATCAAGAGTTATTGTACATAACCCAGTGTTTGTTGTATTATATTTGAAGAGGCTGAGAAACGTTGTTGGTTGGCTCTTTTGCGTGTCCCTTGATGGTCAGAATTGTTTTTTATTCCATTAAAGTCTACCCTTTGACATACTCGTAAAGGAGTTTCGGCCCTTGGGGGTTCTGTTGAGGGCGCGGGATGCCTTCTCCTTGCACCCACAGCGGCCGTAGTGGCTGACGTGTCGCTCGAAGTAGTGGGTGTGCTCGGTGATGTTCATCTTGAAGTAGTAGGAGTCGCTGCAGCTCTTGTCCTCGTTCACTGGCGACCCCGTGCAGATCTGGAACAGGCTACTTGGAACGGTCTTTCCTTGGCGATACCTTGAAGAGGGCCTGGGGCCGCATGTCTTCGGGGAACCAGATCTCCGTGCCGTGGTGGTAGGTGGCGTGGTTGAAGTAGGAGGCACAGCCGCGCGAGAGGATCGAGACGAGGCAGTTGGGGATGTGTGGAACCAGGTCCTTCGCATGGACCAGACGCCAGCTGTTGGGCACAAGGGCGTCGTGTGCCGCCGCGAAGTCCATGTTCCCGACGCGCGGTTGCCCGAACGTCACCAGCTGGAGCTCGTCTCCGGCAGCCGAGTGTTCGAAGGCGAAGGAGGAGGACGCCAGCGAGGCCAGGGCACCTCCAAGCGAGTGGCCCGTGAAGAGGATGCCTCGGTCAGGGTGTTCCTGAAACGTGTTCCTGCTTGGGACTGCATTGGAAGACTCGGGGTTGGATAAGTCTAGACTGTCTCTTTCTGTAACAGAAGTAGTCTCTTCTATCTATCTTCCTCGCTGCTGTCTAGACACCTAGCTGATTCAAACTTTGGTCTCTTTCGCATCTCGTTCTTACTTCGAGCTTCACACGGACCTACCCTCTTGGCGTCGGCGACAGTGCCATTGAGCTCTGCCCAGACCTCCTCAAAAGCGTTCTTGAAATAGTGGACGACGGCTCCGCCCGGAGCGAACGGCGTCTTCGGCAAGAAGATGTCCTCGAGCACCTCTACAGTCAACTGCAGATGATCGGTGGTTCCGCGGAAGGCGACGACGATCCACTCCTCTGCCAGAGAGACGAACGCCCAGCACTGAAGGGAGATGGTCAGGGGCAAATCTTATGATCACTCGGTTCCCAACTTTATCTCTACTTGGCAATCTTAAATGTTCTGTAATGACAAAATTCCAACTTCAGTCAGTCCCGCTATGTACTTTAATCCTTGAGTGTTGCCTAGCAACCCTGCAAAACCCAGCGCACTCCAAACAGAAGAGCGATGCCCTTTGATGCGGAAGATGCAAAAGATCAACCTGAGGTGAGACCGTCCAGTAAAAAAACAATAAAAAGGGCCATATACTACTGGAGTCTACTGTAGAAGGGCACAACGCTCCGACCAAACTCTGCACCCTTAGAGCAAAGATCTCGCCGCGTGTCCGTGTCCGCCTGGCACGGACGCCCGGGAACGGTGCACTTTCCCCCGCGGGAACTCACCTCGTCCCAAATGCGGTCGCAGGGGAGGGCGACCCTCCGGAGCAGCACGGCGCCGTGCTTCCGCAGGCAGTCCTCGGGCGTCGCCGAGTAGGCCGCCGCGGCGTGGTCGAAGGCGAAGCGGGCGAGTGGAAGGCTGAAGTTGCGCGTCCAGTTGAAGTAGGGCGCCGGCCCGGGATAGCCGAGTTCTGCCTGGACGCCGACCAGCAGGCCCAGGGAGAGGAGCGTCCCAAGGATTCGCATCTCGAGTGGCGACGGTCGGAAGGGAAGGCGGCGGTGGAGGCGAACAGCTGTTCACGATTGATGGACTCCCCTGGCCGATAAGACGACAAAACAAAGGCGCGCGAGAGGCGAGAACGAGTGACCGCCTTCGTGTGTGGTATAGGGAGGGTATGGTAGCTGAGTGACCATGGAGACCGGAAATGGGTCTGGTAGACATTGTCTGCTGACAGAGCTGAGTTTCCCACGCTCTTTGGGAGTGAGTCACGGGCCTGTGAAGCGGCGAGAGAGACGAGACTGGTCTCTGTCTGCAGACCGTGTCACTCAGACACACAAAAACCCAAACCACAACAAAACCTAGAAACAAACATCTCTACAGGTGCTTCCACCCTGACATATGCTTTCTTCCCCTCTACCTTCTCCTTGCAGATTACATCTAAATGATGCAAAGAAGAACAAATGTCCCCAAGTGTTTGTCTCTGCTTGCGAGACAGAGTGATCTGTCAAGTAGCAGACTACGCAACTGATTCGGGCCAAAGCACAGAGGTCAACACAACTCTGCAGTTCTCCGATCGTCGCCCCCAAGTTGACTGTCGAATCCTAATGAAGCTTTGACTCATCGCCATGGCGTCTCTGTCATTCGATTCAATGGTACTGCGCCCTGCTCACCCAAAAGTGCATCAAGAGTGCAAGGAAAAACCAATTGATCCAATGTGGCATCCTACAACTATAGATACATGTCACAGCGGGACACACTTCTCCTGAATGTTTATTCTCAGTCGATTTGAGGTTTTCCGCTGGCTCAATCGGTGCTCTGTGGTACCAAACCTGCTGTGGACAACGGAGCTCTATCACCTCGCCGTGCACGACATCTTGGCAAATATGTTTCATACCTTCTGCCTCGCCTTTATCTCTAATGTCACTGGAGGTTGTCGGACCGAAAGCTGTGCTATCCTCTCTTGACCTTGCTAGGAATAGTCATTCGAGCTCTTTCTTTTGTGCCACTTTTTGTGTGCAAATTACTTGGTCGTCTTGCTCCTTTTAGGTCGTGGTTGACTACACTTTTGCCTTGCCTTAGACGTGTTGCCCTCGTTTTGTCATAACTCACGCAACCTGCTAGGTGTGCTGATTATGAACTCCTTCTTAGTTTGCTCAGTCCCTCCTATTGTAGCAAAGTTTTCCAAGACAAGTTCCTAGTGCTGCAATTCTGTGAGACAAGAGGATAATACTTTATTAATGCTAGCAAAGCGGAGTCAGATATGGCGGCAAAGATCCAAGAGTTCCACGAGGAACGTACCCGTAAAGGACTAGACGGCGAGACGATTATGCGGCGTCGATCGGCCCTCGGGCCGAGGCGGAGTAAAGCTCGGGAGGCTCCGGGGCGGCCCAACGCCCTGGAGGGTTCGGCACTAGAGCGCCGTCTCCTTCTGGGGCACGGGGTCCGTCACGTAGCACGGGTTGGACACCGTGCGCATCTCGTCGTTCACGTAGGTCGCGTCCTTGGGGGCCGCTCGTGGCGCCTCGTTCTCGTAGAGGGGCTTCTTCTGGGCCGCGGGCTCGTTGTAGTAGGCGTTCTCGTTGTAGAGCTCTGCAGGGGAAGGGGGAGTGAAAGGGGCGCTCCTCTCAAGAAGCTCACCTGTGCGTCCGGTCTCCTCGTCGATGACAGGAGTGTAGATCTCGGCGGGGTTCATCTGCTCCGCCTCACGGCCTCTGGGCTCCAAGTAGTCGTCGACGATGCGGACACTGTTCCCGGGGCGCCCCTTGTACACCGGGTCCGTGTCGTAGCGCGGGGACTCGGAGCTCCGGAGCCGCTGGTTTCGTGGTAGGAGCTGAGGAGAGTCGTAGAGAGGTGGGGGATAGGGACTCACCGGTTTCGAGGGAGAAGGAGGCGAGTCCCGCGGAGACTCGCTTGGGAAGCCAGGGCCGTAGAAGTCCGGGTCGTCGTTGTGCTCGTCGTCGCTGTCTCCCGCCGCGAATGGGTCGCTGTAGGACTCGGCGATGCGTCTGTCACGCGTGGAGAGGGCCATGTCCTTGGAGTTGACGTCCTTCAAGTAGCGATTGGGCTGGCGACAGAACTCCTCGAGCTTGGACTTGAGCTGGGAGAAGGAGGGTCGGGTCCTCGGGTGCGAGAGCCAGCAGAGCAGCAGGAGGCTGTAGAGCTCCTGGGAGACGTTGTTCGGGGTCTCGAGACGATTGCCGTCTTCCAGGAAACGTCGCATCTGGTCGACGGCCATGTTCTTGTAGGGCACGCAGCCCTTGGTGAGCACCTCCCAGCAGGTGACGCCGAAGGCCCACACGTCCGTGGGCTCGTTGAAGGCGCGCTTCTCGAAGCACTCGATGGCGAGCCACTTGGGCGCCACCTTCCCGCTCACCTCCACGGACTCCTCGTCCTTCTTGAGCATCTTGGCCAGGCCGAAGTCGGTCACCTCCACGTAGTTGGTCCTCTTGACGAGCACGTTGCGCGCCGCCAGGTCCCGGTGGACCATCTTGTGCTCGTGGAGGTACTCCATGGCGTCGGCGATCTGGTAGCAGTAGAGCAGCAGGTCCTTGGCGTAGAGGTACTTCTGGTTCTTGCGCAGGAACTCGAGCAGGCTGCCGTACTTGCGGTAGGAGGAGACGATGCTCACGCCGTCCACCAGGCAGATCCCCGCGATCTTAAGTAGGTGCTTGTGGTGCATGGAGGCCATCAGGCCCGCCTCCTCCAGCATCTCCTTCTCGGCCGAGCCGTCGGTCGCCGTCGTCTTCAGGTGCTTGATCGCCACCACCACCTTCCGCGCGTGTTTGCCCTTCGGATACAAGTAGCCCTTGTAGACGACGCCGAAGGCGCCCTCGCCCAGCTTCTCCCCCGGCTCCCGGGCCAGGTTCTCCCCAGGGATGATGGTCAGCCGGCTCATGTTCGGCTCCACCGCCGGGTCGAAGGGGTCCTGAGGGGGGATGGCCGGAGGGTTCATCTCCAGCTCCTCCTTGTAGAGGCGTCGGTTCTTCTTCGCGTAGTAGCCGAGGATCCCGCAGATGATCACGGTGCCGAAGAGGATCACCACGATCGACGAGTACATCACGTTGCGTCTTAAAAGGTCGTCAAGAAGGACCATCATCGCCCACCCTACCGTTTCAGCTCTTCGCTTTTCGGGTCCACCTCCCTGCAGAGACCGTCGTAAGCATACGGGAACTCAGGCGGGCACTCCGGGAGGCACTTGAGGGCTCCAACAGCGTCCAGGATACCGTACTCACAAGCCTCACAGTCTCCCTCGAAGGGCCCTCTGCAGGACTTCTTCTGGTCGCAGTAACTGTGACAGCGCCTACAGACCCCGGCCGACTCCTCGGAGCGTTCTACTTCGATCATGGAGCCTCTGAAAGGGCTACGGTAGGGCGGTTACGGTAGATTCGACCTACGGGCCACAGTCGGACACACAGCGCGTCTTCTCGGCGGCGACGTCGCTCCGAAGCTCGTAGTTGCGGCAGCGACAGCCGCTCTTCTCCACGAGGTCCCCGAACTGGCGACACGACACGCACTCGCTGTTGCACCGCTCGCAGACCTGGAGGGGGTACGGTAGAGGAGAGGTACGGTAGCGGGGACTCACGTATTGGTCGGCTAGCGAGCTGCCTCCGCTCAAGTAGTAGTTGGTGAGGTTGTTGTCGCGACACACTTCGCGGGGGTCCTCCTTGGCCATGATGCATTGGAACTGCAGAAGGGGGATCTTAGTCTTTCGTGTTGAGACCTCCAAGTACCTGTTCGGTGACGTTATCCAGGCGGAAGGCGAACTTGCAGAGGTTGCACCCTCCAGGACCGGCGAAGCTCCCTGGTCCCGTGCATCCGTTCTCGTAACAGCGCTCGTCGCAGGGAAGACACAGCGACCCACTACGGTAGTGGCTCTTGGGACACTCAGCAACACACTGGGTGCGCTGGCCCTGGCGCAGCGACAGTCTCCGGCAACGGCCACAGTTCGTGTCCCCAAGTCCCGAGCAGGTCTCGCACTCCTCGTGGCACGCCAGGCACTCCCGTGACGTCTCGTTCTTGAAGAACCTGCAAGCGGGGTTCTGTAGGGTTAGGGTACGGTAGAAGAACTTACCCTTCGGTGGGACAGTGACTCACACACTCTCCGTGCTTCTTGAAACCTTCGCAGGCGACGCACATCGAAGGTCCTTCGCCCCAGCATCCAAGGGTCTGATTGCAGGCCGCCGCGCACACCATGCCATTTTTTTCTGAAGAAGGTAGGCTCAAGAAGACGGATCTAGGCTCTTACTACAGTAGTCTTTCGGGTCCGCGTTTTCCGTGACGGTGACATTGCCCTTGACGTGGAGCACACGGGCGTAGGGGATGGAGTCGGCGTAGCAAAGATACGGATTCTTGCTGATGTTCACGTCGCCCTTGCGGATCAAGCGCAACTTCTGTAGATTTAGCTCCCGAAGGAGTTTGTTCATCGACACCACAAGCGCATACTTCTGACTAAAAGAGGTGGAGTTGAGGCTGAGAGGAGAGAGCGTCTCGCCTACTCGGAAAGACGACGGCCCTCGATGACCTCCAAGTTCCGGAGGAAGTCAAGGGTGATGGGCGAGTTGTGACCAGTGGAAATCTTGACGTACTCCGTGATGACGCGCACGCTCTGCAGAGTCTCCAGGTCCTCCTCCGTTATCGCAGTAATGTTTCTGAAGGTGTTTGGATGTTATTGAATTATTGTATATAAGATACGGTAAGCCTCGAGATCCTCATAAGTCATTCGCCCATTTTGTTTCCGAAAACCTCTTCTCCCAATGATCGTAGCCCAAGACTTCCACTTTATAAAGTTGCTCCAAAAACAAGGACAATTTGCATCGCACTGCTCTTATCAAACTGCTTAAAAGAACCGCATTACGATCGGAGTAACTTCTGCGCTTGGCTTAGGCTTACTGACAGAGCTGATGTTTTGCAAATTAAGTTCGCTCTTACTTCTTACAAGAATACAGTTAAAAACAGACAAAAATAAAATTAAATAACAAATATTGTTTAAAACACGATCGAGCAAACCGTCGTGTTTGGGGAGGACTTAGAAACGATTTATCTGATTGATATTCTGACTTCTAGCACCTAAACGCTCTTTTCTCAGACTACCGGACTACCGTAACCCGGACTTTCACCTACTCGTCCTTAGTGTCGCCTAGGTGATATTCAAAGACGTGAGATGCGATGTCGAGCGCGCCATCGATGACGGTGCAGTTGCGATTGTTCGGATCTTCGAAAAAGGTCGCGTCCAGACGTTTCAGCAGCGTGCACTCTGAAGCATCAACCGTCTACCGTAACCCTGGCTACCGTAACCCACTCTTCGGACAGACACCGTCGCACTTCTCGCACTCTCGTGTGTTCTTGTCGGCGTCGTGGTGGTAGCCGGGACTGCAGTGCACGACGCAGTGGTCGCCCTGAATCAGGGTCTCCTCGGGACACTTCTCCACGCAGTAGCGGTCGTACGTGTAGCGCTTCTTGTCGTGCGCCACCGTAATCCCTTTGATTCGGTCGTACTTGGTCAGCCCATTGCACTGCTCCACGCACTCCCCGTCTTGGACGAAGTTCGCACACGCCTGAAGTCAAGGGTCTCGCCACGAATACCTACACTAAGCTTACCATGCACTTGCGCTTCCCTTCGCCGAAGCAGCCTCCGGCGCAGGACCGGTCGCAGCACTTGGTTTCGCCGCGCTCCACGAAGCACATCCCGGAGTCACAGCGCGCAGGACATATCGAGCGGTACACTAGAGTACGGTAGTTAGGATTAGGAGAAGGGCTAGGAGGACTATGTGCTACTCGAAGACTGGGCCTATGATGCCTACGCCACGAAACTCATGAAAGAAGTAAAGTAAGGATTACGGTAGAACTCACCGATCTGGCAGTCGTCGTCGCCAGGGCCCCAGCAGTGCTGCCCACAAGTAGCCGAGCAGTTGGAAGGGGCGTTGCAGAAGTGGAAGTTGGTAGGCGCTATCTGGAGTCGGTCCTTGAAGTCACGGCCCAGGATCTGAACAACCGAATCGAGTGGTCCTCCCTTTTCGCGTCGAGACTCACCTCCCAGAAGGAAATGCGGTCACGAAGGTGGCAGAGGAACGGGTTGTCACTGACGCTGAAGTAGCCGGCCTCGAGGCTGCGGAGATTGGGCATGGAGACGGTCTTGAGGTTCGGATTGTGCGCGATCTTGATGCCGTTGTTCTCGTAGATCTCGTCGCCCCACACGACCTTCAAGCTGGGCAAGGAGATGGACTCAACGTCGGCTTGATAGATCAACAAGTAGCCGGTGACCTCCTCGATGTGCTCCAAGAAGCTTAGGTCCACCGAGGCGAAGTCCGGATCTCCCGTGACGTTGTTCGGCGCCACCACGATGTGCGTCAGCTCCAGGTTACCGTACACCACCGTGCAGTTCACGTACTGGCGCCGAAGCTGCTCCAGGCGCTGTTTAGGGTTCTTGACCCAGTTGGAGTTGGACGAACGGCCATTTGACGTCCCCGAGCATACTAAAGACATGGGTTATGGTATGCGGTGAGACAAGGGGAGACAGAGGGAAACAGGCGGGGGAGGAGGAGGTGGACAAGACAAAAGGAGACGGAGGGAGAACGTGCTGGGATGTGAAGGAGGATGGGGATACTGACGACGGAAACATGCAACGACGGTACGGTACGACTACGGTAACACTCTGATCGAGGAGATCTTGGCTTCTAGAGAGGGAAAACTGTGCCTTTTTTAAACTTGAACCCCTTGGTTTGCTCTTCTATGTTTTCGGAGTTCTCACAGGTTCCCTCAAACCTGGTCCACTTCAGGTGGAAACCAAGAAGAAGCGATGAAAATGCACTTGGACTGTAAAACGGACTCTCAACCCTACATATTGACGGAGTTCGCAGTCGGCACCGTAAACGTCCCCGAGTAAACAAACAGTGCTCGCGGCACTGTGCCAGGTGTCCCCGGGGTACTGTAGGCGTAAGCAGAGGTCCTTAATCGCGTCCCGCAAACAAACAAACAACGCCCCCGCGGCCTCCGTATCGTTCAAAAACGTGTTTTCCGCCACGGCTCATCTAAGGAGTCCCTTCCAGTTCCGCGGGTTCCGTCTGAGTTTCGCCCTTCCGGCGCGAAACCGTCCGTCGTGATAAGCGGCGGAAGAAGAGAGCAAACAGCGGGGAGTGACGCGGACAGGACGGAGGATCCGAGGTCGATCGATTGGTTTGGGGATCGAGGGGAGAGGGCTTCCGGGAGGATGTCCAAGGAGGACTAGAGAAGATTAAGGCCAAGAAATGGTCAAGTGGAACGTTTTTCTTGCCTTTAGCTGTCTTTAGTCGCTTAGGTTAGCTTTCTAGTTGAACGGGAAGTTCATAGGGGAAGATAGCGACAAAGACAAGAAGCCTTGACACATAGAAGGAACGCAAAAAGACCGTCATGAGACCGAACATTCACTCTTCCCAATTGACATCTCTGGTCGCCGACCACTTCGCGTCATTTTGGTCCCTTTCTCCTCGGTCCTTTCAGATTACGGGTAAGTGCTTCACTTCAGAGGAAAGAGTCAACAAAGAACAGATGCGTAAAGTTATGAAAGTGGTTCGGGGGAGGAGGGAGAGTATTGCCTACTTGTATTGGGGGGCATTGTCCGGTTATCTTTAACGTTATTATCCTTGCTCAAATAACAAAGGTTCTTCAATCAATAGGAAAAGAAGCAAGGAAAGAGAATTTAAGGGCGATGAAACCGTTAGATCCCCCAAGTCGACCACCCATTTCTAGTCCCCCAAGCACACGCACAAGCATAGAAGGAGGATCGCTTACTACAAGGACTGTCGTCTTTCCAAACGACACAGTTTCCACGGCGCCATTCGATCCCCTCGGCCACCCAGAGCGCGAGCGAGAGGAGCGGAATCCATGGCAGGAAGTTCATCGGCGTCGGAGGAGAATCGGCGTCGTGGTGGGACGTCGAGGCGAGCGAGTGGAGGGGCGGGCGCGCCTTATCAGTCGCCGAGCGGCGAGGAGCGGGCCTCGGAGCCCTCTGGCTAATCGAGTTAGCGCCGATCGCAATCAGGCGAATGGCCTCGGCCCGGGGTCCCGGGGCCCCTCCGGACACGGTAGCGTCGATCGGGATCCGAGAGGGTCGAAGGGGGGCGAGCAAACAGAGGCGAACAGGGCGGAAAACAGGTCGGCGCTCCTGACCAGGTCGGAGGAAGCTACTGCTGGAGGGGAGGGGTGCCCGGGGCGAGACGAGTAATTAGGAAATGCAAATGCAGAGTCAATCGCCGGAAGAGATAATTCGCGAAAAAGGCGAAATTGGGGCTAATTGCGGCGGAGACGCTAGAAGAATGTTGCGAGGGTTGTGAGGAGGGGGCGGCCGGGCCACTCAAAGTGTCCGCTTTCGGTCGTGGGAACGGCGGAGCACAGGTAGAGTTAACTCACAGCTTTATGGAGTTCCCTGGAAGTCCAAAAATCTTTGCTTTGACCCACACGCAGATTACAGATCAGGAGCGTTCTTCTTCCAGACCTGTCTAGAGCTTCTTCCCAGACTTGTCTGGACTTTCCAGACGAGACTGTAGTCCGAGACAGGATTTGAGATACTTAGATGACTAGAGGCTTATACTGTCTAGACAACACGCCTGGAAATGGGGTTGGGGGCTATTGGGGGGAGGGAGTTGCTGCCCCCCCCCACTTTTTTTTTTGCTATGTCGTAAGATTTACTAGTAGTTTGATCACAAAAAAGCGGATTACTAGTGGTTCGATCTTTGGAGCTAATCATCTCCGATGAGTCAACAGCGGACGTCCGTTTCCCCGTTCTTCCAGAACTGTCCGGAGGTGTGTCACAGTGACTCCCACATGGAATCAGAGTGTTTCCTCTTCGGTTTTCTGCCGTTCAGTTCTATTTCTCGGTTCTTGCTCCCCTTCGCGTGTGGTATCCGCGCTCTCTTCCCCACCCAGATGTTTTCTTCACAGTTCAAAGTTCACTACGTGCTGAGCGCCAGAAGAAGAACCATCCTGGGAAGTAAGTGGCTCCGCTCTCCAGAGGACGGCACCCCAAGGCCGAACGCTTTTTTCGTGTTGCAACCCACGACTCCATTCCCGGCTCAATTACCCGTTCCCAAGGTCACCATCGATCACCCCGGGGGTTCGCGCGCTACACCACAAGACTCCAGAAGCACAGAGGGACTACCGTACTCACCTCCCTCGGAGTCGACTTGGTCTGGAGTGGCGGAAAGAGAGCGATTAGCGAGAGTCGGAGGCGCGCAGAGCCGGGGGGTCACTTACATTTGCGGTAGGCGGGCGGTGGCGTCGCTTCCTTCTTGGGCTCCGGGCCCGTCTTGGAGTACCCGGAGACTCCGTCGGCGCTGAGGAGCGCGACAGAGAGGAGCAGAGCGCAGAGCGCTATGCGCATTCTGAAACGAGACTACGGTAGAAGGAGACATGTCATCGCGCGAGGAACTTTGCTCGACTAGAAGTGGCCCAAGGCCTCACGGGCTCTCACGATCTTGAGGTTCTGTGATTAGACAAAACTTTAGCTTTAAACTCGATCTTTTTGGACTTTGGTTCGGTTCGGAAATGGGATGGGAAGAACCTTGACCTAGGCAGTGGTTCTTATTGAAAGGTCCCAAGGCTTTGGACCTATTGGATCTTGGCATATCAGGTTGAATGTAGCAATCCTGAACCGGTTGCACCAGAGCCGGTTTAGAACTGGTCCGCACAAGGAGTCCATTTTTCGTAGCGGACAATTACTCGAGGAGGTTTGCCTTCCGGAGGACGAACTCCAGGAGGTCGCGCGCCGTTTAATTGGCCACGTGGTCAAATTTCTCCATAAGGAGGACATAGGTCTCTGGGGAGCCACCTAATAATGCTACTTGGGGTTACTAGAGGCAACAGGATTCTGACGTTACAGAAGTTACGGTTCCAATGCTGCAACTTTAACGAAGGAGGCGAGTCGAAGTGTCATCACAACTACTTCTTGAGCTTCTCTGAAATCAGTCCACACACACGAGTTTTCCATGAAAAATACTTTTTCTAACTCCTTTGCACTGCATTCCTCCACTCATCACAGTCACAACAAAGATAAGGAAGAAGAGACAAGAAAAGGGTCAACATAAGACAAAAGGGGTCAGTCCCCATCGGGGTTTCCCGAGGCGAATGTCGACGTTCGAATGTTTTCCTCCTTCGATGTTTACAAAAACGCCAAAACCATATAAGTGGACGCGATCACAAGTGGTCATTAGAGGGAGCAGGGCACCTTGGAAGAGCGCCAAAAATGTAGCAGCAAACAAATCGATCTGTTTTCATCGAGGATATTGTTTGTCAGTGAAACTGGCTCTTAAGGGTTGCGGAGGTTTCCCTAGATCCTTGAATCCCCCGTAACTTCGATCATGAGGAGGTCCTTGAACTTCGGTCGACTGCCTGGACACGGCACGAGTCATGGATTCTCGAAGAGTCTCGAACAGGGCCGAGAGATCACGTCTGACGCGCGTGACGTCACTTCGGCGCTCAAGGGGCGCCACAGCAAACACTCGTCCTTAGGGAGAGAAATCCAGCGATCACGAGGGCGGCCTCCTCGGAGCTGCATATGTAGCCCGTGGACGCTTGTTGGACTCGGGACACCTTTGCATCCTACTATTCAAATTGTCGCTCCTAATCTAGGAATCTTAGAAACCCCCACTTCACGGTTCTTTGCCCACTTTTGCAGAAGAAAACGTGATAATAAAACACCGCAGAATTTAATAGCTCGGGAACGAGTCGGGCCACCTTCTGGTAGCCACGGAGACGTGCTCGCCACAAGTAGCGGCGAGATCAGAAGACGACGATGGTCTCGGCGCGCTCCTTATCATCACGCGACGGCGGAGTCCCGGAATAGCCTTTTTGGGATCGTGTCTCCCGGGGATCTTGAGCGTCCGAGCAACTTCGCGCAATCGATTCGATCGCGAAGGCAAACAGAAGGCTTTGGCGCCCAAAAAGGACAAACATTACGGCGCGGATCGATCGGCGCCTCCAGGCGCCGCTGATAAGGATCGTGACAAGTGGTTTCGGGAGTGGGGCCGGCGAGGGAGAGCCGAAGGACGCGCGCGCGCCGTAAACGGGCCCGAAGGTCACCGGAGAGAAAGGAGAAGAAGGGCCGGAAGCGGATAATGAAGGCGTGTGGCGGTGACAGCTGAGGGTACGGTATGTCGGAAGTGGCGTCGGCGGGGCTCAAAGGAGTTCCGGCTTCTCAGCTAAGGGTCTTTCCCAGGGTGAGAAAGGAAGCGCCACGTGGACAAAGACTGAATTTGGAAGATCGGAAGACTTTACTGTCCATTTTTCTTCTTTTTCGCCTTTTGAGATAGACCTAAAGGGGGCGTGAAAAAGGAAAGAACGGTTAAGGTGATCCTATTGAATCTGAGACTACTTTTACTCGTATGGAGCTTCTGTCAATCAAACTCTCACTTAAGTGTACGAAGCAAATGACGCTCTACCGCTTCACTACTGGAACTCTTTTTTTTCCAGAAGAAAGCTCTTTTCCTGAACACACAAGCGCAGCAAGACCATTGTCCGCCGGGATCGTACCACGCCGAGGGAGAGGAATTGACGCATCTACGGGACTTGGTGAGAACGTCACGCCGCCGAGCAACTCCACGCCAGGCAGTGGAAGGACCGACACCATCCGATTCCACGGAACCGAGAGGACAAGCCGCTACTTCCTTGAGTAGAAAGTGTTCCAGAAGGAGGCACTTTTCCTGGACAACTTTGAGTAGTAAGTAAATGAAATTTAAATGCTGAGGTGTGCTGCTTTTTAGTTCCAAAGTTTCAGCTTCCTAGAGGGCCGGTTATGGTCAGTTGTTTCCAAGGGCTTTGAGGTTCTGGACTTGGAAGTTCCGGTTTCCCAGGGTGAATCTCTATTTGTCAACCGAAGAGCCTCGTCGGGGTCTCACTTGTCACGCGGCGGACCAAAAGGCAAAAATAACGTCGTAAAAACTTCTTCACTTTTTCATATGGTTTTATGGCCTTTTTTCTATTTTTTTTCTCCATTATAGCAAATGAACGGAGGAAAGAAAACGGCCTATAAGACAACTCAAGCCTCTAACATTATTCAGATAACATTTGATTTCATTTGAAAAGCACGAAACCCTACGGATTCCCTTAAACACCCTTAACTAGGCAATGAGGGAGAGAGAAGGAAGGAATGGCTGCTCAGAGAATCTATCAATTGAAAGGAAAAAGGCGAAAAGAAGGCAGCAAAGGTCGTTCAATAAAGGGCGACAAAACCAAACGTTTGATCTTTCAAATCAAACGTTCTTACCGACACTTCAAATTCCAAGTTTAAAATTCCAACAGAGACACTTCCGCTCGAAGCCGTGCTCCGCGATCTAAGCACGCGCTTCTTCTAAACGTTCATTTGAAGAACTCCCTGGGGCCAGGAAGGGGACGCCCTCCCCTCACCTTCAGCCCTCCCAACAAGGACCTTTCGCGGCGGGACGCTCAATGGACTTTGTTGCCACTTTCCGCCTCCGTAAATCATCGGAGCGAAAACAAAGAGAGACGAACGGCGACAGGTGGAGACGCCGTTGGCTGGAGCCGCGGGTGGCGGAGACATCTGGAGGCGCGGCCGAGGGCCATCCAAAAAGCAATTTCGGGCATTAATCGTGAGTGATGACAAACAGTCGTCGCCGAGGGCGACCAAAAGGGCGAAAGTTGGAATGCGCCGATCTTATCGGGGTTACAACGCCCTGCAAACGCGCCTTGCAACTTGAAGATCCGCGCGGCGGAAGACGATCAGGGGCTGAGGGCGTCCGAAACAGAAGAAGAGACCAGAGGTGAAGCAGGAAGGAATTCAGAGAATTGTTTTAGCTTTCCTGCTTCCTTTCCTCGGAAGAGGAGGCGGAGGAGGAAGGGAAGACAGAGGCACTGTTTGGTCTTCCACAGGTGTTAGTAATCGAATTCTTTGCTTTATTTTTTTGGTTTTTGCTCGTATGCTGCAGATTGACCAGCAGACGGAAGTGGGGAGCAGAGGGGCGAAGAAGGTGGAGGAAAGACGGGCAAGATCTCTCTCGCTGATCATCTGTGGTCGTTAGATGCACCTTGACCGGGAGCTTTGGACCTAAGATCCTCTATTCGATAAAAAAGGGCCCCAAGGAAAGGAAAACAATTTAACTCTTCGATTCTTCACATCTGTTCGCAATTGGTCTGTTGGTTAATGGACACATCCTCGTCTTTGTCCCAAGCTTGCCTTCTTCACCACTTCAAGATATCAATGCCAATATAAAAAAAAGAGAAAAACGCTGAACCTTCCTAACTAACCGAGTTTTGTGGCGCTCAAAACCTCGTGATATGAAAAACGAGGCGCGCAAAGCGGTAAAAACGGTGAGACTTCGGCGGGCAAAGGACAGCGCGCAGCCGTAAAAGCGTCCGTCTCCTCGGCGCCTGAGCCAGGCTACTGAGCGGGGGCAGAGAGGTCACAAGAGAGTCGAAGTTACTTAGAAGACCTCCAAAGGGGTTCCTCAAAAGGTCCGCTCCGGGTCCCAGCACGAAACAATGTGACCATTTGGAACCGTTCCCCACAAAGTTTGCTTCACATCCGGTCCCCTCCCCCTAGCAGACAGACACGCGACAGACAGCCTATGCTTCAGAGACGCGTCTAGTCTGTGCCCCAGACGAAAGGCATGCGAAGAGCTCGGCCCACCTCCGCCCCTCACGGAGAAGGCGCGGCGAATCTTTGGCGGAGGAGTCCCTAGGGTGGGAACGCGGAGAAGAATGCGTAATTAGTCAAAGGGGCACGGGGCGATTGCGGGTTACTGTGCCGAAGGTCGTTTAAGGACTGCGTGGGGCACCGTCGGCGCCAACTTCGCGCCGCTAATTGCGCGCCGAAGGAGCGTCGGCCCCGCGGAGACGGCGGAGGTGCGGAATTTACATAATCGATCGATCGCGCAGATCAGAGGACGCAGGCGCCGTTGGGGATCCGTTGGCGATGCAATATGGCGGCGCAGACGACCGTATTAGCGCTTTAAACGGTCGTCGATTCGCTCACGGCTAATTTGAGCCGCATTTTTGGGACAAGAAGAATGAGCGCAGCGCGCCACTTTCCAAGGAGACACCGGATTTGACCGTTCCACTACCGGCTACCGTAACCCATTGTTCGCTAATCTGGATTAGCCGTCGAGAGGGTCAGACAATCGTGACGCTTCTGGAAGTCCGGTGTCGAGCGGAGAAGAGGACATCACTGCTGCTGGAAGAAGCCGAATCTGGCAGGGCGGTTACGGTGGCAGAAGCGGGGACAAGAAAGCGGAGAAGCGAAACCCGATCGGCCGAGACGATTAGATTTCATCGCCGCAGGTGAGTTCTGCGATTTGCATTTAGATAGCGCGGGAAAGTTTCCGCGAAAGGAAGACGCGTTGAGTCAACGGCGACGGCAAACACTGACGGTCGCGGCACCCTCGGGAGAAGGCGGATTTTTGTTTTGGGAACGGAGCGAAGCTGAATCACGCGATCTTAACGTTGATGGGAGCGGCGACCGTGGGCAAACACTCTTGACGAGTATCACTTGCACGGACGCTGAAAAAAAGGAGGAGTTAAGTGCCTTTTACTGACTCACCCGGAGGTTAGGACCTGGCAGACTGGTAAATGGCACGAAAAGCTCTTTTACCCACAAGAAGTGCATCGAAAGACGAAATTAATAAAGTTCTCGGATAAGCAACGGCTATGTACAACACAGTTAGATTTCGGACGACTCTGTGGAGGAGTCGTGGACTTGTAGGCTCATCACGGCGAGTCGGAGCGAAGATCGGAAGCTTCTCATGGAGTCTTGGAACCGCCTAAAGAAGAGGGTAAGGAAAGGGAAGCGGAGACTGAAACCATACCCGGCGTCCATCCTCTTCATTAATTCCGCCCTCATCGCGTTCAGCATACGTCTGAAATGCAACATAGACAGCGATGAGACGTCTCAGTGTCTAGACCACAGTCAGTCAGTCTAGTCTAGTCTTTGTAAGTTGTGTACCGTTTGACTCTTTTTGGTGTTATCCGTTGAGGGTAGGTAGCGAATGACAAGGTATCGGACTGGGCCCCAAGGACCAGAACGTCATTCACTCCCCATCCTCAGAAGGTACAAAACAAAGAAAAGGGTACAAAAAGAAAGACTAAGCAGAGCCAAACTGCTCACGAACTTCACACCCCAAAATCCACCTCCTTGTCTAGACATACCGATTGTCTAGACTCATGTACGTCTGCAGCGCTTCTTCCAAAGCCGTTATATCGATGACAATTTGCGTGGCCTGGTCCTCATGACGTACGGGGACTCCCTCCAGCGCTTGAAGTAGTTTTTCCACGGCCGTCTGTACGGAGCTCATCATGATCTGAAGCGAGGAGTTAAGCTCTAGTAAAAGTAAGACACACACACCTGTTCGCTCAACTGTGGAGCCAGAACCACCATCTCCGACTGGATGAACACCAAACACATGATCAGCTCCTTGACGAAGTAGGAGACGTCTTCTTCACAGGCGTCTTCGTAGGAGACGGCGTCGATGAGCGATGTAAACGTCGACGCTTTCATCGCTAAGTAGTACCGTACCACGGCCGAGCGGAAACTGACCAGCTTCTGCTTGCATTTCTAGAAGATCGAGGGGGTGAGAAGGCGGAAGGGGGCTACTCACATCCAAGATGACGTCGGCGAAGCGCACTCCGTTGTCGCTAAGCCGCTTGCATATCATGGGAAGAGAGTGTTCGATGATGTACTCGAGATTGCAGATGGAGACAAGTAGGCGGCGACCCGTGATGTTGGAAGACGGGGCGATGGAAGACGCGTTGTGGGTCGAGCTCAGGTCGGATTCGTCCAAAGCTAGAAGAAGAAAGATAAGGGTGGAGGTATTCTCCTCATACTCACCTGAACCAGCGGGCGCTCCACGACTTGGAGTCGACGATCTGGTCGAGGAAGTGTCGTCCAAGGGCAGCCTCTGCGGTCTTCTGTTGTCCCTCAGTTTCAGCAAACCCTCGAAGCAGTCCTTCACGCTCAGAATAACCACTGACAGGAGACTGATTAGCAGCTCCTTGAAGCGCTCGTTGGAGAACAGATCTAATTCTCCCGGGAAACCATCGTGCGAACAGATCTGCTGTATGTACGGTAGCGCCTCTACGAGCTGAAACGCACTAGAAAGGCAACCAAGAAGCTCCCTACCTCGTTCTCGTATTGATACGGTAAAGTAGTCTTCGAAACGCCTCCCACGACGTCGGTCTTCCAGTTCTCCTTGGCGCCAAGCCCCACGATGGCGTCGCTCGTGGAGCGGACCACCAGCTCGAGGCACCGTAGTCGAAGGGTGCTGCACAGCTCGATCAGGGGTTGAACGTGCTTGTGGTTCAGCGCCGCGTTCGGGAACTCCAGGAGCGAGTTCACGCACACCCTCAGGAGCTTCAAGGATGCGAAGAGCTCGTTGACCTGCTGACGGTCCGAGATTTCGGGCCACGTCACGAACTGGCCCTTGATCTTGTACTCGTTGACGATGCTGTCCCTCTCCGGAAGGGAAGAAGGCGCCAGGGAGTTGAGCATCATCCAGGAGCTCACGTTGATGGTGTTGATGAGCATTTGCTGAAAGGAATGGGATGGAGAATGGATGGACCTCAATCTCGAACAGAGGTTCTCGAAGAAATTGAGCACCATCCACAGAAGCCCCAACTTACATCAATGTCCATCTGCTTCTGGACGTAGCGCTCGTCAGTGGACGAGGAGTAGATCTGTGACAGCTTCCAGAAGGTTTGCAGTTTGTCCGTGAGCACGGAGATCAGTTCTCCAACGAACTGTTGCCGGTGTAGGCTGATCCCCTCGACTAAAAGCAGTTAAGTAGGATTGGCCAAACACATTATTATCACCCAGAAGCTCCGGGTATCGCAACTCATTTTTAGCAGGGCGGAAAACACTTACGAGGATAGATGCCTTCATTGCGATGGGCCTGGTCTTGGACGGCCAGCGCATGGTGCTTCTCCTGCAACTGCCAGAGGACGTCCTCCAGCCAGCAGTGATAGGCGGTGATGCACTCCCACGCAGGGTCAGATTCTGGATCCAGGCACTTGAGGTACTTGATCAGCTTGCTCTGGTCCTCGAAGGTCGTAGGGACGTCGATCAAGCGCTGCTTCAAACTGCTCTTCAGATGGATCATCTTCTCGTCCAGGACTTGCATGACTAAAAGGGGTTTTGCATCACTGTCCTATTCAAGGAAGCAAAAGTACCTTCTTTGAAGAGCTCGACGTCCGTGTCCTTGAACAAAGACTTGGCTCGGCTATAATCATTCAAAATAGCCGAATATTCGCCCTTCTCCAGGTTCTCGTCGATTGCCGAAGGCAAGAAGAAGATGAACCTGAATCGAGTGAGGATCGAGAGGGCGTTTCTGGTGGCGTCCGCGCGGTCTTTCCGGTTCAAAACGTCCAAGAAGAGTTGATCGGCAGTTCCTCTGGACTCATCAATCTACAAACAACTAACAGATACACCAACCAAAGAGTTCAAGTACCTTCTCGCCCAAATTCCTAGTTAGCGGCCAGCCTCGCGTGTTGCGTTCGAGCTGAAGGCGATCGTGGAAAGCCGCCAAGGCGTCCACACAACTGATCAGTGAGTAGAGGTTGGCCTTATGGACGTCTTTGCTGCTCTCTGCCTCCATCGCCACCATCCGCTTCATGTTCTCCACTCCTTTTCTCAGTTCTTCAAGTCTTAAAGCACCGGAAAATCATAGCACATTCATGGAAAAGCTCACTTCGTGTGGCTGTGGTTCTCCAGGATGTAGTAGCGCGGGTCGAAGCTCTCCATGCGTCGGTTTGACGTACCGTCGGGGAAGAGACGCGATAGAGTCGCGGAATCCAGCTTATTTTTGCTGAAAAAGCCCCATAAGAGCCACTATAAGACCCTTAACTCACGGATCCACGGAAAGTCCGAGAGCGTCCACATTGTCGTTGGTCTCTTGGATGGTCCTGACAACCTCTCTCCCGGGCACGGTCCTCGTTTCGTCCACCCAAACGGCGCTCTCCTCAAGGGGGCCTGTTGTTTGTGGGAATACTCGAAACTGGACATTGGAGACGCCTCGTCCGCCGGAGCGCGTACAGATCGTGATGTCGCCGAGGCCTCGCTTCGCGTTGCCCACTCTGAAGAGGAGTCGTTAGAAAGAGACGTCAAAGAGAAGTCGGATGGAAACACACCATTCAAAAGCTCTAGAAAGGAAGAAAATCTCACCTGGCCACGATCTTCGTCGGGGACTTCCACTTCGCGGCCATGAGGCAGTCGGTTCCACATATCAGCAACACCACAAGATCGCTCTGATCCACGCCCAGATTCTCGCCCCGGATCGTCACCGATTGTCCAGGGACCCCTTCCTTTGGAGAAAGGCCCGTAATGACGGGATGGCCTCCTGCAGAAGGCCCATTTGGAAGCATGGAGCCACTGTGGAACCTGAACGAGAATACGGTAACCCAAGACTTCAATAAAAGGTAGAAAGTGGTGCTTGAAACACCAATTGAAGTGCGCATAAGCCATAAAACTCGTAAAATTTATCACATAGCGAAAAAGAGCATATTTACAACAAAATGTCCCGTTAAGCGAAGCGATCGTACTTCTCGGCACCGGCGACGGCCAGACGATCGGCCATCTCGTTCCCATGGATTCCGGCGTGGCCCCGGACGTGCTCGAACTTCACATTCAGCCGACCCATGAGCGCGTCGATCTTCTCCAGCAGGTCCCGATTCTTGACAGGTTGGCCGGTGGCGGTGACCCAACCCTTCTTCTTCCAACCTTTGATCCACTTCTCCATGGATTGGATGAGCAGATTGGAGTCCGTGCGGATGATGAGCTTGTCAAGGCCCTTGTCACGGCCCTGCTCCAACGCCTTCACCACGGCTTGGAGTTCGGCACGGTTGTTGGTCGCCGGGCCTACAAGAGGTTCGGAGATGTTGTCTTCGTGCTCGTCGCCCCAGAAAACACCGTACCCCGCGCGGGCATGCTTCTTCCCATTACAGGAGCAGGCTCCATCTGTATAGACGACGGCCGCGTTCTCCCAGCCAAAACTTCCCGCGGAGGTCGACATGGCTCGACTCAGCTTCGGAGCGCTACTTGAACTGTCCGTGGAGAGGATCGTCCTCTTCCGGTTGTTCCTGAGAGTGAAGAGCGAAGAAGAGGCCGGAGCCATGACCTGGGGCGCCCTGTGCTCCTCGACAAACTTCTGCGCTTCCTCCATATTGGGGAACTTCTTGTACTTCGCGCTTTGGAAGCCATCCACCTGCTTCTTGCATTCGTCCCAGGTCGTGAAGACACCGATGGAGAAGCCTCGGGCGACTGCGTAGAATCCACGAGTCTTCGCCATAGTCTGAAATAGAGGAAGGATGCAAAAATTGTGTCACAGAGCTCTTCTACCTCGAGCAGCGGGACTAAGGACCTCCCGAGAAGGGAGGGATACAAAGACATTCAGGTTTGGTGTTGGAATCACGCAAGAACTGGCATCTCGAGACACAGCTGGCTGGCGAATTGGACCCTCGATCTACCCAGAAACGACAAGCCAATGGCGAGAGCGTTAGGAAAGTTCGAACGGGGAACGCGGCGACGGAGCAGCGCCACCGTATCCGGTGGATTCTGGTTTCGGGCCAGATCCAGAAAGTCGTAATTTGAATTTTGGAGACATATAGACTCCTTTTACGGTCTATAGACAGACTTCCACGCCTGTAGTCTGCGCGATATGTCTATGTCTATCAGTAGCCATGTATCATGTCTCTTCACACCTCTTCCCATTTAATCTGCGTTGATCGCTTGCTGAAATATCTCTTTTTGCCTAGACATGAGACAGACATGTCTGCTCATTTTATAGTCTACAGACACAATTACAGTCTGTCATTTGCAGGCTATGTCTGTCTCCTCCAGTGCTTCTTCACCTCGTTCTCCGTTGATGGACAGTTACTCGAAGAGCTTTGGTTAGCAATCCGAGAAGCAGATAGGTCCTGTTCGCCGTCTACAGTTCCCGTCTGTTGCCTATGCCTCACACCGGTAGTGACTCAACTCCTTGTTATCCGCATTTTCTCTCTTCCGCCTGCAGAAGCGCATTTTTACTGCATGAGACAGACGAATTTTTTTCGTCGTCACAGACACATTGGTAGCGCGTGATTTATCTGCCACAGACTGACATTTGTTTTGTCCTTCCGCTTTTCATACCATTTGCAGAAGCGCCCTTTTGGATTCAGGCGAAGGACAAGCAGATCCTTTTTTACAGGTTAGAGATACAGTTGTCGGCTGTGTCTATCCACCACAATGACTCGCTGTGCACTGTTTCCCATTTTAACTCCCCCGATGGCGCGTGTCCACGAATGCCTTCTATCACATTCCAGAACGGCAAATCCGCTCCGGAACGTCCTCGATCGGATTCGTGTCGGCGCATTCCACGTTTTCCGCGTAATCAAAGATCGCCTTTGGCGATACGGAGGACTTGATTCGACCGTTTTTCGCCCCGGTGTGACTCCCATCTGACGGTGACGCATCTACTTGCGTCGCCGCGAACAGACCGGACGCCAAGTTCCCGTCGCTCTCTCCTACTGCTCGTGTCTCCAGGCGACTCACTGTTCCTGCCGCTGTATGATGATGCGTACAGGCCGGCGTCATTCGTCAGTAATCGCATTATATGACAATAAATATCGCGTTGCCGTTTTTCTCCCCTCCGCCGGCTCCACTGCCACCTCTGTTATGCGATTATGCAAACAGTCGCGCGCGCCTCCGTCGCACTGTCGTCGTATTGGAACAGCGCGCCGGCAGCTAGTAGTAAACAACATAATGAATTGACGTTTGCGCGAGATTGTATTACGGCGTGTTTCCGGCCCGCCGCGGGAATTTTAGGTATTCGCGCGCTATCGATACGCCGCTAACCGTTTCTCCGGCGGCTCTGTTATTGGCCGGGGCGAAAAGTTATTTTTACCGTGGCCGCTCGTCTCTTTCCGTCATGGGCGCCACCAGTCCCTATGACTCAGCATCGATTCACACGCAAAACGCGTTCAATTTCAGATCGATGCACTTAGCTGTGCAGGGGCTTGGGGACACTTTGTAATTACCTCCCGACGACCCATTCTTGGCCAGCGAAAGGAACAACTGATGCGCGACCTGACGCCTTGCTCGTCGCTCGGCGAGGAAGACCGCAACACGCTAGTCCAGCGGTTTGCCCGAGAAACGGACATATCCGAGAATTATGCGACGAAACTGCTGAAAGGTTGGTTGGATATTCACTACTTTTGTTTTAAACATGTTGTATTTTCTATTTCATCTTTACCTCTTTTTCGAATACTATTCATATTCATTCAGAACTTCTTGAACTGTGAACAGAATTTTCGATAAAATTGCCAAAAAATCCACTATTTATTTTAAATCCACATGTGGTGTTCGTAAGAATCGTCCCCGCATTATTTTTGTATCTCTTCCCCTTCTATGAATGCTTTGTAGAGAACGAATGGAATGAGAAAGCAGCCCTGCTGGCGTACGCTGATTCCAATCAATACGAGGATGATTCGGCAATGTTGCCTTCGACATCATCATCAGGTAAACACTCGCGCTGGCAGCCAGTTTTCATTACTCGTTTTTAGATAAATTGAATGAAATCGAATTCGAAAAGCGTCGCAAGGGGCAGGACGGTGGGAAGACGTTCAATTCGCCTGCCTATGCCTTCATCCTCCCGAACCTCGACAGATATCCGGAGGACTTCCGTCGGTTCTTGGAACGCGACATGATTGAAATGGCAACTCTGCGGCGTCTTGAAAACTCAGGACACTTGAACTGGTGGTGCGCGAACAACAGCTTCCAGCGCTTGTGGCCGCTGTCGACGACTGGAGATGGAAACTGCTTGTTGCATGCCGCATCACTGGGTAGGTATCATCCCTGTAGAACTCAAGAACTCATTATCATCTTCAGGGATGTGGGGAGTCCATGACAGGCAGCTTATGCTGCGAAATGCCCTTCATGATGTGTTAACGAGGGGAAGTAGGCGCCACGCCCTTCAACGCCGATGGAGATGGAGCGAGTCGAAGGCGAACCTGCAATCGGGGTTGGTGCTCAGCGAAGTGGAATGGGCTAGGGAATGGAGCACCGTGGTGGAAATCGCTTCTGCGACACCGAGAGCAAAAGCAGTGAGCTCGCCTCCGCCGAACGATGTGGCAAAGTACGTTATTCTTTGACTTTATATCCTTGCAAGATGCGTTTTAAAGTTCAAAATTTGTCTTCCGCTACCTTCCATGCCTGTTGTGGATGTTAAAGCAAGGAATCTGACTCGAGTGGCGATTTTATGAGCGAATTGATTGTTCTCGAGTGGTTTATTTCCATATTCATATTGTTATGGTATTTCGTCCCTATACAAGTGGCTTTCAGAGCGTCTCAAACTGACCCTCAAAATGAAGGAAGCAACACAGCTGATCCTAATACACCTGGAACCGCGCAGAATGAAGTAGACGCTCCTGATGGGAACGCCGCGTCATCGACAGCGGAACCTCCACAAAAACGGCCCTCTGGGAATGAGCAGATCTACGAAAGTTTGGAGGCCATCCATGTCTTCGTCCTCGCCCACATTCTGAAACGCCCTATAATAGTGGTAGCAGATACGGTATTGCGTAATGCCAACGGTGAGGAGTTGGCGCCGATTCCCTTTGGAGGCATCTATCTCCCCCTGGAATGGCCCGCCGAGAAGTGTCACAGGTACGTTGGAAACTAAGAGTTCATTTTAATGGTGATTTTGCCTAGGTCGCCTCTGGTCCTTTGCTACGATTCGGCGCATTTCTCGGCCTTGGTGGCGATGCGACACACACCAGCAAACGCACTACAGGCCATCCCCATCACAAATCGCACTAGGAATCTGCTTCCCTTGCACTTTGCTGTTGATCCCGGGCCGGACTTCACTTGGTACGTCTAAGGCTCTTCTTCAGTTCTTACCATGCTTCCTAGGTGGAATGATGACGGCGACACGAAGATCGCGAACACATTCGACGCCATGCAAACTGACGACTGGCACATCGATCTGATCGGAAGATACATGGACATCGTCAAAATGGATCTGAGACGGGGCTCTGTGAAGAAAACAACCACAGTCGCCAACGGGAACGTGACCATCCCGTCGAAGCTGTTGACCCTGGCCGCTGGCTCGTCCGGTGGAGGCAACAAGTCTCCGGGAATTGTCAGAAGTGGATCCACAAAGTCGCAGTCCCGAATCTTCGGCGAAGTCCTGCAGCATTTCAAGCGCATCGGGAAGTTTACGCGGCGCAAGAAGAGTTGCCGCGACATAACCATCACGGCGAACGAACTCAAGCAGACGAACTGCGTGGTCACGGTTCTCCTGCACAACTACACGCATCAGTACATGGACCATATGGTCAACACATACATCATCTCTGCGAGGGAAAGGTTCGAGACGAGCAAGGGAATGCCGTCCGCTGCGCCAGCGCCGAAGAATAGGATGAGCCGCTCCTTCAGCGCTTCCTCGGTCATGCTGACTTGCATCAACGGCGACTGCGAGGAGGTTGGTATCAAGTGGTGGCATAGAGAAAATCGCTGACTTTAGACCGCTTCACCTTCTACGAACTTCCTCTGCGACGAGTGTTTCGAGTACCACAAAAGGGAGATAGCCCTTCTTAACTGTGGCAGCGTGCTTCCCGCGCCCTCCACCTCCAAGTCGTCTACGATGCCCGCCATCTCCAACTCCTCCACGACCGGGACGTCGTCGTTGTCTTCTGCTTCTGCCGCTTCCTCGGTTACTTCTTCTCCACCGATGGCTGCGCGCTCCGTCTCGCCTTTTCTCCAGCGAGAACACGCCACGACGATCTGTCTTGACGACGACGTTACCCCGGTCACGGTAGTAGCGGCTCCTCCAGGCCTCGAGTCCTTCCGTGAAGCAGATTCCTGGAGGAATCACGAGCCCAAAGTGGCCGTATGCAGTGTGGCCGGCCAGAGCGGCGACGTGACTTCGACCAAGTCAGTGGCGTTTGACTCCCACTATAGGCACCGAATCTTTATCGCTTGTCCGTGAAGTTCTTTCCCTATTTAATGTGCACCTTTTGCCATGCATGCCCTGTGGTGACCAAATTTGCCTGCCCAGCACTCCACGCTCGTTGTGTAACCCCCTAAACGTGCTACTTTCAGAGTCTGTTCCGTCTCGGAGAATGGCATTACGCGTTACTACGTGGAAGAATGTTCCTAGAATGGAATTGCTCCTTCTCGATATCAGTAGAACCCATATAACTGTTGCTAATGTATGTCGTTGCGATGTCAAAGTTTAATGTAGTCACAGAGTTTTATATTTATTGTTGTTCGCATCATTTCCGCAGGATTGTGCTCAGATGTTATTTAAAGGCTAAACTGAAGAGGTAATAAAAATTTCACTGCTTGGTACCGAAATAGCCGGCGACCCAAACAAGTCATGCGAGTCTTATCGCCAAACAGCCGTTTTCTGTCAGAAGTAGATCGGAATGCGCACAGACACGGAGAGTCTCCGAGCCTCTGGACGTCACCGCGATTTACGACCTCGTAAAGTGCCCCTCGACCACTCGACGACGGCTTCGAGGGGGCGTCGGGACCTTCTTCTGGGACGACCTCCTCGGGCCGTCGACCCTCACGCTTGCGTCACCCGGCTTCTTGTGGGGGATTCTGGTGACCGTAATCCGCTTAGAATTCCTCGAGTGGCGCGCGCCTTGGCGTCATCGGCGCTGTTTGCGGAACGATAAGAAGGCGTAACTGATAAGCGACGCCGAATCTGTCGTCTCTCGCCAGTTCTCTCGACGCCGCCATGTATCCGTCGCCGCTCCTGCCGCTCCTCTGCCTCCTCCTCGTCTCCCTCGACGGTGAGTCCTTCTGAGAAGCTCTGGGAGGTTAGATCTAGTAGTATACCATTGATCCAGGAAGAAAAATAAAGAGTAAAATTACGGTCGCCACAGTACGGTAGTACGGTTTGCCGTTTAGATATCCTCAAGAAGGTCCTTTTTCATATTTGAGATATGTATCTCTAGATTAGAGCCGCAGAGGGCAACCACGTCCAGAGGGCAAAACTAGTACAAAAGACAGCCAAAGAAAGGCCCACAGTACCGTATCCCGGTCAGGAGGTCTCCACACTGAAATGTTTCTGCGGAATTTTGTGGTTGTCAGCAAGGAAGGAAGGAAGGTCTGATGCTGTATTACGGTAGTGTCTTTAGATGTGTTTGTGAATTTTTGCCCATAGTTTCCACGTCGCAGTATAAAGATAACAAACACATATAAAAGGCTTTCCGTTGTTCCAAAGTGAAAGGAAAGTGGAATTCCGTGGAACCATACAGATAAAAGTGCAAAAGACAGATGTAGTACAGTACTTCGGTGACTCTTCCTGACTTCGGTGACCAGGGCTTTGTGGAAATCAGAGTTTATATACACCTTCTCATGGAATTTCAAGGCAAAAAGAGGCATCTGTTCAGTGACTACGACTGTAGAGTAGATCCTTTATCAGGGATACGGTAATCGACTAGTTTTGGCCGTGGCGATCATCCTTCTCGTTTTTCAACCCCCCTCCCCCTAGAGCTGAGAGACGTAAAGGAGAATAGAGACGCCGCGACCGATGAGTCACCACAAAATAATCCGCTTCTCAAGATAGTCCGATCCAAACAGGAATTACTCCTCTCGTTTTCAGCGTCTCCCGTCTCCGTTCCGGAAGCGGACGACTCGGTCACCACCCTCCAGAAGACACTTTCCGCCCTCAAGCAGAAGCTGGAGGCCATCGAGGCCGCTCTTCCCCAGAAGACCGCCCCACCCGCGCAGACCCAGCCGGCAAGTAGCGTCTTCTGATCCGAGTTTTATCGCCCTTTCAGGACGATGCCTCGCTCCAAGCAGCGCGTGACCTTCTTCTCGGCCAACAACGTCTGAATACGCGTCAGATCGCGTGGCAGCCGATGCGTCGGATGGTCTCCTGGCAGCCAATGAAGCGCGACAACCGCGAAGCAGGTGGGTCCTACCACGATCATAAAAGTGCATCACAGTGCTCGAAGCTCTCTCGGTGACTTAGAAGGGACGGTCGTCCGATGTAAAATAAGGTTCCTGAGTTCCGCCACGATGACACCTTCTTATCACAACAAAACATTCAATATAGGACCCATCCTTGACCTAGAGGGTTCCGAGTCCTGTCGTACACAAACCTGATTCTCAGGGTATGTTGACCAAAGAGTGCTTCTAGTGATCAAAGCCGTCGAAGCGAAGCTGGCCGAGGTGCTGCGCGCCGCCGAGCTACTTGGCGTGTCCGCCGTGGACGTGCTCGCCGATCTGAAGCTCCGAAACGCTCTCCAGCAGTGAGTCCGAAGGAATATCCCGACAGAAGTGTATCCCCGTCTACCGTAATTTATCGATTCCCTGGCTTCGACGTGTACATAGAGCTGATTTCTTGAGGAAGAACGAGTAAACGTAGAAGGTGTAGCAGTTGACATCCTACGAGGCTCCGTCACCAACGCTTCTGAGCTTAATCCACAATCCTGTTCTGGTTTTACTCTCCGGGTTTCAAATCTCGGGTCAGTGGTCGGGTTACCTGAGATTTTCAGATTGGGCCAAATCGGATTACTTTGGCCTTGAGTGGAATGCCATGAAATATCATGAAATGAGTTTAAAATATGCTTTTTGGGTCACAGGTCGGGTCACACGAAGGTTCAATGACAGCAGTAGCAAATGGTGTCGCTTCTTCACCAATAACTCCCTTGTGGTCGAATATGAATGTTCAGTCACAGTCGATGTGCTTGCTACGCTTCAGTGGCATTGCTGCACAAGACCCATAAGGAGAAGAAGAGCGTCATCTTGGAAGACTTGTAGCGAAGGATGATCTACTTGAACTTTGCATCGTCCGCATTTAAGTGAACTCCGTTGAGGATCGAGTCAACGAGCCTTTAACAGATCATCCCGTGCATCCGTAGTATCCCTTAAGGGCACCGTCTTTGTCCTTGTAGCTCTTTCGAAAGGCTTCTTAGCTGGCCTCTTACACAACATCTATTCAACAAGACGACGACGATGCGATGGGAAAAGCGATGCTCATGTGTCCGTGAAAGCGACGCTTTAGATAGAAGCATTGGCGTTCGCATTGCTTTGTTGCCTATATAAGCGTAGCCGTGCTTTGTAAATCCAATTGTCCAGAAGCCTCGGACACCTCCAAACTTCCTCCTGACAATGGGTCGCCGCAAGACGAAGGTCGTCGTGCCGAAGAAGAAGATGGCCAAGCTGGACACCGTCTTCGACTGTCCCTTCTGCCAGCGCGAGCATGTGTGCTCTGTCAAGATGGACCACCAGTCGAAGGTCGGACACATCCAATGTGACATCTGCCTGGAAGACTTCCAAACGAGGATCCACGACCTCTCCGAGCCTATCGACGTGTACAACGACTGGATCGACGCCTGTGAAGAAGCCAACGACCTCGCTAATTGAGTGTTTGTAATGCCTGGAGTTTTGTTATTTAATAAACCGCGTGTTTCAGTGTTTATAAGATCTTCTTGTCGTGGAAGTGGGGTTTCGGCACTTGTCGATGTTATGGTGTAACTGGGGAAATAACCTGATACAACCAAGAGAACATAACCTACTTTCTGCCCAATTCTTGTCTCATCTGGACTTGTTGGTAAAGAACCTTGAGGGGATCATACCTATAAAGAGTCTTGTTTGCCTTCTGTGCACACGAACCAAGCAAAACGAGCTTGTTTAGATTACAAACTATGTGCCCATCTTGGGTTGTATGTGTGCTGGACCGGTGCTCCGATCTAGGTTGGTTCTTCCTCTACACAACAGTGCGTCCAGGATAGTGCTGTGTAGGGCTGTAGAGCACGTGGAACACGCCCAAACGAGGAGAGGATCTGGCTTAATTTTCCTTTCAAAGTTCGTGGAAACGCAAGCACGGTGGTTCAAGGATTATCCGACATATTTTTGGATTTTCCGTCTCTAGTATATAATCATCCCTACTTACTGAGCCTTGGCAATCTGTCCATTGGCTCTTTCGCAAGGTATATAAGAGAACGCCGAGAGTCGGCGGAGGAGAGTCCCGTGGAATTGTCGCTATCGTCGATGGTCAACCACGGTGATAGCTGAGAAGCGAACAATACCACGTCGTACGGTCGAATTGCCGAATAAAGTTTAAGCGGAGGTCATTGCTCTTCTTTCTGTATCGCTTGGGTACTTCACATCAGGGCATTTTGCCTCAAGACGTTTTATACTGGCTTGTGATCAGGTCCGAATAATTAGAGACTAAAGAAGGTGCAATTAGAGAAGGCTCCTCTGCGTGTGACTCGTAAAGTGTAGGTTCTGGTAGGGTAAGTTTCTGTTTGTCACCGATTTGAACAACAACAAGGTCCTTTTGAGGGGCACCCAGATCTTTGTACCGCTCTTGAGTTAGCGGTCTTCCGTAGTCATTTTTGCCATTTTATAAAACGCTCTGATGCCAGTACCGATACCTTATACCCTAGCCTCTCTATCGTGACCCGGATAACCGGAGAACCACGGTGTCCCTCCCGCAAAGTGGCTTTCGAGCGCATGCGCCAGCTGTCCCCGCGACGGAGGCCGTCGCCATTGTCCCTCGTGCGCAGCTGCTCCCCGCGACGAGCGCATAGGACACTGTTTACTGTCGCTTAATTACGGGTCAACAGAGCGAACGTAAGAGAATCACCGAAGGAGCGGGCTAATAAATAGGACTTAGAGGGGCGGGGCGGGTCTGTACACTGAGATCACTGAGACTTGGAGGCTCCGAGCAGCGCGCGGCGCTCGAGGAGCCGTAGGACGAGGGCGATGAGCAATGGGGGACTAGACTACGGTAGGGGTACTGTACACTGGAATGTGGTCGAATCGGGGGAGGGCGCGGCGCGGACGCCGGGGTACCCGTGGTGGAAGTCGAGGGGCATGGCGAGGTGGAAGGGCGGCCCGAAGAGGCGGTACTCCTCAGTCGGCGGCGGTCCTGAAACGAAGACTTCAGGCGGGCCGAGGAGCGGGCGACAAACACTTCGAGAGAAAGATGCTGCATGCACACAACCTCGCGTGCTCACCATCACTGCTTCTTCGGGGCACTCGAGACGTCCGCTACGACGCACCACAAGACAAAACAACAAGAGTGAAGTTACGGTAAGTGCACTGGAGGTACGGTAGCCGCGGAGGGCGCGGGTACTGTACGCTGGACTACGGTAGCGCAGAGAGGGGGCGCGCGCGAGAAAGGACGACGACGAGAGTTACAAAATGGACACGAGGACACGGTTAGAATACGGTAGCGAGGAGTGGAAAGGTCAGTACGGTTTGTCGCGCGGCCGCTTCAGCTGCACCTTGAGCCGCTTCATGCCGATCTGGAAGCCGTTCATCGCCTGGATCGCCGTCATCGCCGAGGCCGGGTTGTCGTAGGAGACGAACCCTGAAGCGAGGTTACGGTAGCGCTGGGAGGCGGTGTGTGTGTGCCGGGCGCGCGGGGACCGATACGGAAAGCTACGAGAACACACACAGCGCCCACCAACACTCGACAGAGAACGAAAAGAAGAAGACGCCCACGGGGTACGGTACTCACCGAAGCACTTCGACTGGTTCGTCGCGCGGTCGATGAACACCTTGGCCGAGATGACGTGGCCGAAGGGGACGAACATCTGCGTCAGCTCCGCGTCGCCGAACTCCTGCGGGAGGTGGTAGATGAACAGGTTGCAGCCTTCGGGGCCGAGCACTGAAACAGGGACAGCTTGGGCGAGGCCTTCTTGGGGGCTGGGGGCTGGTATGGCGAGGTCACCGGGGCAGGAATTTCAAGAGAAGATTCTCTTCTTTTTGGGCGCAAGGAGTTTTGAGAGTAGCGTAGAAATACATTAGAAATACAGGCGGGGAGTGGTCATTGGGGTTAAGGGGCGTTGGGGCTCCTTATGAGGTAGCAGAGGGACCGACACGAAAAGCTACGTTCCACATCCTATTTGCCCTGGATTTCAGAAGTACTGCTTAAAGTAATGTTCGTTTTTAGGTATGAAAACAGTAAATAAGAAAAATAGTCCGCTTCGGTCCAGTTGCATCGAGGTTCAACCTGCCCTGACGGGTGCAAGTTCTAGAAGGCACTGTGTGAAGAGGCGGATTGAAGGATTAACCGTTCATTTCATCAGTGAGGTAACGTAGAAAAGGGATGGAGTAGAGTTTTTGACTCTCGGCTTACTTCCTTTCCTGCTGATAGGCAGTTGCAGGGTAGAAAATAAACTGTCAGTAGAAGGAGAGAAGTTCTAGAATGTGCCCTTAAATACGATAGGCAAGGACGTCAAGTGCTGAGACAGCAAGACACGCGAATTCTAAAAGTTCTCCCTCCTTCCTGTTTTTCAAAGGCATTCGACCCTGAAGCTCTGTTCCTATAATGGATAGACGTAGGGACAAGCTAAGCTCCTTTTCCCACTTATCTAAGTTTCTAGAGGTCTGCTAGACCTATAGTTGTCTACGTAGCTGCTTGTCTCACTTTCTGCACCTCTCCAGGAGCGACGTCCCAGAGAGAACCCCTCTCCAATCTCTCCTAATCGTTCGACCCCCCAGGGCACTCCCGCCACGAAGACCTCCTCGACTACCGTATTGTCTCGGCGTCGTCGCCAAATAAAGAACTATAGAGGTCTGCGGGGGTGCCTCGCGGGGACTCGCATGGGAAATCGATTGGGGACAAACAAACGACGAACCTTCTTTCTGGCTGATTCCGGGAAGGAGCGTCGCGGCCTGCTGCACGGCCAGCGCCTGCTGGAGCGCCTGATTGTAGGCGAGCGCGGCTAAAAGGGACGCCAATCAGAAGGAGAGAATTCATTAGGCACGAGCAAACACTCGAGCAGTGCGATTTGGGTGCTTTAATTGGCGCCGAAGGCGAGACGGTGCGGCGCCTCGCTGGGATGGCCAGGAATATCCTATGAACCATCTAATACTCTACTTCTATGCGTATTGAGTATGTTTTATTTCGCGTTTTTGGAATTCATTAGGTCTCTGAGGAAGTTCAACTTTTGTTTGTTTTTTTTTAGTTTTGTTCTTAACCGACTTATTTGCCTCGAGCCACTTCCTCTGCTTCTGAAGGTCTCCAAAGATCAGTACTCAGTAGGGACAAGGGGCTCCAAGCAGCAAAATTTCATCGGTTTGTCGACGTAATATTGATTCAGGGACAAAGTTTGTAAATTTGCGGTTCATGCAAATAAAGCACTTTTTGAAGTTTGTCTTTCCTCCTGTTAGAATGAGTTAAATCTGGCGACCTTTAAGACTTTTTGCGCTTTGGAAATACCCAGTTGTACCTACAAAAGAAGCCGATGTACTCTGCCTTCGACTCCAAAGGGCTAAATCGTGACTAAGAGTAAGCTTAAACCCTCAGTAAAACGATCTGATATCGACCGATTGGAAAGCGATCGTCAAAGATCAGCTCCCCGACCTACAGTATACCCCGATCGAATGGCCGACTCACAGTTGTGCTGCTCGTATCCAATGAGGGGCGCGTAGACGGCGGCGGACTGGAGGGCGGCGGCGGAGTAGGCGGCGCCGCGCTCCCCGGAGGGCGCCGTCGACGTCAGCTCGGAGTAGACGTCGCCCGAGGGCGTGGGGCCGCCGAGCGACTGCAGCGACGAGCTAGGCGGCATCGCCTGGAGTTGTTGGAGTGCGGCGACGTTCTGTGCCGCCAGGAAGGAGCCGTTGCCGCTGGCTGACGTGTTTGTCATCTGGAAGCGGATACTTGAGCGGGGTCGGACAGGGGATTCGGTTCTAAGAAGGGTCACGTCCGGATTTGGGCTAGTTTTGGTCCAGTTTTTGGTTGTGTTTTCCTCTTTTGTTTATGTACTTGGGAACGAAACAAGGCGTGGAAAAGGAAGTAAACCACAAGAGCCTGGACGAGAGGCGTTCAAAAGAGGCCTTTTTTGTCGATTTTCCCTTTTCCTCAAGTCTCGGGCCCTCTGAAACCGGATCGCGGTGGGAGCCACGGTACCTGGGGGCTCACTGCGACGGGGAAGTAGGCGGAGGAGGTCTGCGCGACGGCGCTGAGGCACGCTTGTTGTTGCTGCTGCACCATCTGAAAGGGGTCAATTAGGTCGGGTCCCGAGCGGAATCGTTGCGCAATCCACGATAATCGCCGGAAGCGGCGACGGCGGTGGCGGCGACGTACCTGTTGGTAGGCGCTGGAGTAGGCCTGGTTGATGAGAACCGGATTAAGGAGGCCCATCTGCGCGGCCATCTGCTGCATGCGCCGCAGTTGGCGCTCCTTGTCCGTGTCGGCGAATTTGACGACGAGGCTGGACGTCGCGCCGCTCATCGTCGTGCTCCCGTGCAGATGCTGGATCGCCATCTGCGCCTCCAGGTGCGTCTGGTACTTGACGAACGCGCAGCCCTGAAGATGGAAGGTCTTCTGGTGAGGAGATGAGGGGGCTCGGATCTCTTTGTGGGAAGTTTTGAGAGTTCTACTTCAGGGGAAAACAGCAAGGAGAACAGAGGAAAGAGAAGGAACCGCCGTTCTAAATGTTAGGACCAGTTTTAGGCCCTCAGAAAAGGACCGAGAACCCAAAACTATGACTATGAAGCCGTTTTCATAGATCACGGAGCAAGTAGATATCGACAAGAAGGGTCTTTTCTAGTCGCACCCACCTTGGAGACGCCGTCGGTGCCACGGAGCACTGTAACCTCCTCGATCTTGCCGTAGGGCGCGAACAGAAGACGGACGTCCTCCTCGCTCTGCGTCTTCGAGAGCATCCCTACGAAGAGCTTCCGGTCTTCGGCGTTGTTCTTCGGAGAACCGGGACGACTCTCCGTGTCCGCCGGCTTCACCTGCATGGCGCGGTTCATCTGCAAGCCGGGGACTGAGGTCGGGGAGAGCGGGAGGGGCACCGGGAGGTAGGCGAAGCCGTCGTTCCGGGGCAGCAGCCACATCGTGCTCGAGCAGCTCGAAACTAATCCAAGACTGCGACGAGGGCGCGAATTCGCCCCGAAAACGGCCAAATCGCATTACCTCGGGCGCATATTATGCGAGCGTTTATCGGCCCCACCCCTGAGGGGATTTCGGCGGCGCCTCGGAGGGCGCTGATTTGCGCGACTTACCCCGGGGAGAGTTTTGCGGTCGTGCAGGGCCGCCTGGCACTTGAGCGCGCTCTCGCGGTGGCAGTACGTCAGGAAGGCGCAGCCTAAAGCCTCGTGTGAGAACGGACCCAATCCGGGCACTGACCCTTGTGCATCCCGGTGTACTTGTCCTTGAGGATGGTGAATTCGTAAATCTTGCCGAAGGAGTCCAGCAGCGGCCGCAGGTCCTTCTCTTCGAGATTGCGGGGGATCTGAGGGGCAGAGGGTAGGGTCCAGGCCCAGGCTGGGCCACTCACCTGGCCAACGAAGAGCTTGATGGTGTCGGAGTCCTTGACGGGGAACCCGTTGGAGTCCGTGGAGGACGGTCGGTCGGCGGTGGACGCCGAGTTCGACGCCGACGACGACGTCGAGGTGGCCGAGGAGGCGTTGGTGGCTACCATATCCTCGGGGGCAACACACAGAGACAAACAACAACAAAGACAGACGACGACAGACAGACAGAGACGGTTCACTGGGGGCACATGGGCGACTGTAACGGGACTACGAGCACTGAGCACAACGAAGAAGCGGAGACATCGACCCGCGAGCCTCGAGGAACACGCGACCAGCTCGCGCACACTGACGACCACACTGACTGCCCCCTCGCCGGCCGACTCCGAATGCGGCAAATCGCGCAGCCGGCCCGCCGCGCCGCACACGCGCGCCGGCTAATGCCATTAGCGGCGACGACGCCGCCGCCACGGAAGCTGACTCCGGCCGCCGTGGGTGATCCCCTCGCCGCCCCTACCGTACCCGGATCACAGAGTTACAAGTCCGTGGAGCGACCCCTTGGACTCGTTTTGGACTCGGCCGCTGTCCCTCCCGGCTTTGCGTCTGAGCTTCTCGACGCGTCTCTCATTAATCTCGGCGCCCCCGGAAGCGTCGCCGTCGACGTCGCCGCTCCCTTAGGGTTTCGTCGTCCGCGTAATTAAAAATATCCGATAATTGGCATCGGCGCTTCTGCGTCCTTCCAGCGCGGGTTTCATCCCCGGAGGCGCAAATTGTCTAATTTGTTTTTGTTTACCGGCTCGTCTCCGCCTCCTCGCCACGTTCCTCAGGGTCAACGGCGTCCTCCTCCTCCTCGGCGCTCCCTCTAATTAATTTTCCATCGACGCGTCTCCGATTTTGTCAGCGGCAGCTGTCCGCTCCATCTGTCGTCCCCACCGTATCCTCTTGGGGACCGCGCACAAAAAGTCGCGCGAGGTCACCGCGCACATGGCCCATGCGCCAGCTGACGGGAACGCCCTGGCCGAGGTGCTTAATAAAGTTGATTGAACGCGAATTCGGGCTGTGAATTATGAAATGATGGAGTCGGGACAGCGCAGGAGGGCCATTAGATTCATTGGGAGGAGCGAGGGGATTCAACGCCGAGTACAGGACAATAAACATGGGAAAGAGGGAAAGGATGCAAGCAGAGAGGTCACCTTTGGTCTTATGACAGAGGTTCTAATCATATGTCTCCGTGTAAGCTAGAAGAAGAGGGGATTAGGTCTCTGGAGTGTGTGTTCGGGGAAGAGCTGTTTTGCTGATGGGCAGCTTGCCAATCCGAACGGTTTTATGGCTTTATTTTGTCCGTTCTGCTCAAAGAAAGAGAACGCAATTTGGACAATAAACAGTTTGGGTTGGCGAATCGACCACAAGGACTTAATTGGACCTGTGGGTGCACAATCCTAAGGCACCGTGGCACAAAGCTGGATGTTGCTGAAACGGTCAACGATAAGCATTCTGAATACTCCTAAAGAGCTAAGAAAATGAGAAACGGGAAACATCAACATACGACGACAATCCAGGGGTTCCCGGTGCCTTTGACATCAATACGATGACGGAGGAGAGCCAAGGAGCTCACAAGGATGAGACAGTCAAGGCTCGGTCCAGTTTTGGAATGGTAACACTAATGTTGGGAAGTCTAATAAGACCCCGGAATATCTTTCTTTCGACGACCAACCAGATAAGGGCAAATTTGTGCTCTGAAGTACCTTCGACACCAATAAGCACCCATGGACATCACGGCGAAGTTCTTTTCCGCCTCAATACAAAGGACTCTTAGTTAGTTTTTACGTCTCAAACCAAATGGACTGCTTCGAAGAAGGAGTTGAATCCGAGAAGGAGAAAGAAACATGAAAGTAGAGACTTCGGAGCAGGAACACAACTTCCCTGGTGTTCTTCTAGATCACAAAGTCCTGGAAAGTTAGGAAATTTCGATTCTCAACCGTCCAGAGCTGAGAAAAGCGTTGCTTCTTCGGATTCTTCGAAACTCCGAATGGAAATCGACCTTCGAAGTACTTGAAACTCACAGCACACTCCACATGACAGAGAATAGCGATCACAAAGATGGTTTCCACAATGGCCACGCCTCACTCCTCAGCGAATCCTTCGCAAGCTCTGTGCCGGTGTCATCAATGGAGCCAGAGATGGTTTTGCCACAGTTCTGACCTGCTCTTCCTCCGCTTCTCCCCTTCGCTTCACAAAGTCTCCCGGCAAATCGAACGGAACCGTCGGACGCTTCAAGAACCCTTCAGGAAAAGCACCCGCCCGGGACCACACACCTCGATTGCACTTTCCAGTCTGCGACGGTCTCGCAGGCCTTCAGACCGCGCGCTTCACTCAACCGACTCGCTTTGGAGAAGAGCGCTGCTCCGATGGCCGACTGTTCGCTGATCAGCTGGCTGACCTGCTGGGTGAGTCCCCCGCTCCTTCTCGGAGCTCCTTCTCACCCCACTCGTTTCAGTGTTTGTTCGGCTTCTTGCGGTACCTGCTCCCGTTCGGCCCAAAGCGGATCGCCTCCTTCTACAGTGAAGACCACATCGAGGACGTTCTTCCGCGGAACCGTGACAGGGCCCGCAGGTCGCTGTGGTGGCGCCCCTCGCAAGTTGACGTGGACAGGACTCCCAAGAGCCTTGATGGCTGCCTTCCCGACACCGAAATGAGGGGCGACGAACGAGCGACAACTTGCCAAGTCAACGAAGGAACGATCGTCGCCCAGAACAGCCGAAGATTATGGAACTCGGACATCGGAGATATCTCGGCGAAAACTGATGATAACTCCAATAGTGCCGAAAAGAAGGAAGCTCTCCAGGAACTGGACAATGGAAACCCAGAATCCCAATCGCCCAAGTGTCAAAAAGAAGTTGATGAAGAGGAACGTCGAAGATCGCAGCTGGAGAGGATGCATCACTTCCGGGAACTGCTCAGTGACAAAGACGTGGAGTTCATCCTTAGCTCTAATCAGGTGGGTGTACTTCCATCTTGAAATGGTCAATTTGAAAGATCGGGCAGTTACAAAGCCCTATTTTTTATTTCCTCCTGAATTATCATGCTTTAGACGGTGATACCCCAGCAGTTGCTGGATTCCTTCTTGAACATCCACCCGGAAGGCATCTCCACTGATATCTGCATCGAGGCTGCGCTCAACTTCGCTCAAAATCTCCCCGCGGTGATGTTCATCATGGGTCGCGAGAACTGGCCTCTCTTCAAGGGAACGTTTCTGTACTTGTGCCTCGATGTAAGTTAGGCCTATTACTTCTTAGGTTTCAATATATGGCCCATTTCAGAGTAGAATCGAGCCCAGTTTTGCCGCGAATCTCCATGAGTTGGCGGCTATCCTCGGCCCCGATATTAGCGACGCCGATCTGGTACCCGTCTTCAATGGGATGGCGAGGTCGAACGAGGAGGTCAAGTCTCTCCTGGTGACGCATCTTTTCGAGTTCTTGGGCCATCTGTCAGCGCCTGCCCGGACTGATATACTAATGGAGATAAACTGCTTCTTGGGTTACCAGCAGGATCGTAATTGGAGATTCCGATACGAATTCATCGTGTAAGGAGCATTCTCAACGCACTGTTCAGTCTCTGCTCGTTTCAGGCAATGCGCCAAGCTTTGCGATCTCTTCAGCCTCGATCTCCTGAACAAGTACCTGTGGGGAGTTGCTTTGGACCTCTGTACGGACCAAGTAGCGAGCGTACGCGATGTGGCCCTCGACCTGGTTATCGAGATTCTTGCCCGCTTTGTCCAGTCCGAGTGGAAGGCGACTAACGGCGAAGAAAGAAGGAAAGACGAGATGCCGCTGAGTAACGCCCTGTGCGAAGACCTTCTCCTAGAATTCGGAAACTCACAGAACTGGCGCCGTCGTCAAACGTTCGCCACATGCTGCGAGAAGATCCTGAAAACGAATGCGATGACTGACGAGCAATTTGCGTTCTTCTTTGGAGATGTCTTCTTGAAACTTGCTGGAGACCGTAAGTTGTTCTATGACATGATTGTTTGTCTATGCAGACCTTTCCAGGGGTGGCTAACATCCGCCTGAAATTCTGTGAAGCGCTGGATCGAGGACGAGGCCCGGTGGACCCTCTTGACCAAGATAAAGGGAACACTTGGTTCACGGATGAACGTCGATCGGGAGAGATTCTGGATCGCCTCAGGGACGTTCGCGCTAAGGACGAAGAATTCAGCGTGCGGATAGCCGCTTGCAGGGCCCTCGGGGTCTCTGAAGACGACGAGCTGAGGGTGAAAGGTCCCAACCTACGGCAACTGGAAATGATCAAGTTCGAACATCTCAGAAAGTCCATGGAACCTTTCGAAACCTCAGTGACTGCTGGTACCGGCGAAGAAGGCCTAGGATATTGTGATGCCAATAATTCTGCTGCCATTGAGACGTGGCACGAGTCTCGGTAATCTTGATGTCGCACCTCTTAAAGCTGTGATAAACGGGTGAACTTGGCGCGAATTATGTTGTGCGACACCGGTGTAGCCCGAGGAAAGAGCTTTTTTGGTAATCTTGTTGCTACCGATTTGGGAATGCACAGATCAGAAGAGGCCTGGTGAAAACACACACAAAACCCTAAGCCCGTTCTTCACCACATTACCTCGTTCAGGATGTTACATACCAATTGTAAGAAGCACAGTCATATAAATAATTTACACGTTCAACAGTGATATGTTGGTTATGTCATTTTAAATGAATAGAGTAGCTTGAAATGCAAGGCCAGTTCGTTGAGATCATTGAGTAAGGCTTCTCATACGTCCTTCGACGTCACGCGAAATATGTTCTGGGCGATTTCTGCAGTTAAAACGTTCGGATTCCAGAACTGGGGAAATACGAAGTTGAGGAGCCAATTCCGCCCGAAGACCAGCGCCATCCGTTCGCTCAGGTTCTTCCCGTCGCCTGCGAGGTTGTGCTTGGTGCGATAATTGTGGTAGTCGAACATCGTGTAGCCCCGGGAGATGTAGAACATCTGGAAGAGGGTCTTAGATACGGTAGACGAAGGAGACTAACCTGGGCAGCCAAGAATGCCACGGCAGCGGTGGTCGCTGAAACTAACTATTGAGAGGCGCTTGACACTCATGGTTACCTGAGATCGCTATACAGAGCAGGACCGACATGAAGACCTGGAAGCCGGTCAAGTTGCCGATCAGCCACTGGATGCAGGCGAACGGGGCCAAGTAGGTCGCGTAGCCGTACGGGGAGTTCGGTGCGATGAAGCGGTTCATGTAGGTGAGCATGTAGCTGATGCCGTAGGCGGCGCCGATGCAGACCCAGAAGAGGAAGACGACGAAGTACCTCTGCAGAGTAAGGAGATTACGGTATGTCTTAGCACCTCGACGAGCCCCCTCCCAGAAAGAATCCACAAAATCGCCCGATCTTCCTTACTTCCCTCACATTACCTGGTTCGCGATGCCTATGCAGGCTCCGGTCATGAAACAGTGGTGGTCGCAGCGGAGGACGCAAACCCTACACAGCGGGCAGTGGTGACTTCTTCGCGGCGCGTTTATGCCGCACTCATCGCAAAACCTCCCCGAGTTGTCGTCGTGAGGCTGAAGAGGCGAAGAGGTCCTTGGCAGAAGACTCGAGCTGTTCAACGTCCAGTAGGAGACCTGTGGAGAGCGAACGGTGAAGAAGAGGGAAAGTTTGGCTCACCCTGTTGATGCGCATGGAGTACTGGATGAGGAAGAGGTTGGCGCAGATCTGGAACACGATGATCGCGGCGTTGAAGATGGGAACCTCGCAGTTGTCGTAGAGAGCGGGGCACGTCTCTGAAACGCATTTGTTAAATTCACTCCCAATCCCAAGACGCCCACTCCTTACCTAGGACGTTGACGGCGGCCAGGGCCACAACCATGAAGAGGGAATAGCCCATCCCCAGCAGGTTGAGCCATCCGTAGAACATGTGTTTCCTCCTCTCGAGGAACAAGAGGCACCGCGCACCCGGGTTCATCGTCGCCTAGAAGGAAGGAATTAAAAGAACGCCCGCGATCGATTCACGCAGAAGACTCAGAAGAAGGCACCGAGTGGAGTCCCGAAGACGTCGCATTTCAAAACGAGCATCTTCGTGTGTGGTCCATGACTAATTGTTTGACTTCGTGTTGCTCTGCGGCCATCCTTCTTGGCTTGATTTCGTGTTTCGCTTTCAGTTGATTCTTTTCCTTCCTGTGGCACTGGAGATAGCAGGATTGTGTTTTTAGAGCGCGCAGACGTCTTCGTTCTGACAGGGATCACGCCTTCTCTCTCCCCAAACGCTCGCTTCTACTTCTAGTTTTTTATTTCACGTTTTATTATGTCCTTTTGTGGATTAACTCTTTTAAGAATCTGATGTACACGTCCTATTTTCTTCCTTCAGAGCCATGGTTTGAGGAAAAATAGCCTTTCTTCCTCCGTAATTGCTGTCTTCCTGTTTCATGGCTATTTTCAATTTTAATCTGATGTTTACGCTCTTTCCAGATGGTGAGATGCTGCTACTAAGAACCGCTCGCCCTCTCCAGCTCCGCCACAGCGCCTTGGCGCTCTCCGCCAGGGGACAGTACACCCCCGGTGGCGGGATCCAGAACACGACCCAAGTCGCCAAACGAAGGGAAGAAATGGCTATACCCTTCGAGGAGGAGAATCCCCGCGACTACACGATCTTCGGCAACAAGAAGAAGCCGAAGACGAGCGTCTTCCACTACACAGATCGGGCTTCGGGCAAGGGCTACTCGGACTACTCGAACCACGTTTACGTGAACCGACCCTACATCTGGCCTCCGCTCCGGAAACTCTTCAACTTCAACATGTACCTCGCCCTCATCGGATTCGTGATCTGCTTCTTGGACGTCGACATGTAAGTCACGATGTGCCTCCGTCATTTAGGCGTCCTTTTAGGGTACAAGATTTCGTCACCAACGCGGCCAAAGGGATGCGAGCTGGCACTTCGGACGATTGAAGGAGTCAAGGAGGCTTGTAAGTCTCAAGGACGCCTTGCAAGAAGGACCTCGCGGAGGATAGGATCTGTATGGAGCTTTTCGACCTGAAGGAATTGAGATTTCTTTATAAAAAGAAGGCTTCTATTGTACTGTGTCCAAACGCTATACACCTTGCTGCATAATCTTAAGAGACTCCCCAGAAACTACCGTATCCCACGGAGATGTCTTAAGATTATGCAATGCAGTGTATCAGAGGTAGAGCTCTCGCTTCTTCTTGGTTGGCTTGATTTTCGGTATGTTCATATCTTCTTCTGTTTCCTCCATTTTGCGGCATTTAATGTTTATGTTCTAGCTTCTGCTTGTCCGGCTTACCTTCGCGACTTGTTTATTGCCCATCATGTGGATTGAATACCGATCTTTCAGGGTAGTAGAGCTGAAAAACACCTGTAAAGGCGATCGATCTCTGGGCACATCAACACAAATAAGGGTATGGCCAAAGGTCGCCTGCTCCTTAACCACCTTAATTGTCGCAGTTTCATAAGGGGACCATCAATCAGACCGCAATTTCCACCTTGTCCGTCCTGTATACGGTACCAAGTTGGTTGCGATGCCGCCGGTTCTATCGTGATCGATCGATCCTTTTGATCGTCCGACGGTTTGGTATTTGTTGACCTATTCATACTTCGTTCTTCGACGTCGTGACCGCTTCCCCTTCTTCGGCTGTCGCCACCGTTCCGTGTGATTTGACCTTTCAAATCCCATGTTTATGAAAAAACATTCCAATTACGAGTCCCCCGTTCCCTCCGCACCTTCCTCAGAACATCGATACTTCAGGTCTCCGGTTGCATGTCGAATCCGTCGCCGTCGCGAGATTGCCTTTCCGCCGGTGGCGCTGTTTTTGTTTTGGGGAGAGGGCCGCGGTCCCAGGCTCATTGGGCGCATTATTATCTTTTTTGCTCTCGTGGAACTGCCGCCGTATTGATCAGTTTGCTGGAACGGCCTTCCAGACGGGCGGGACGGAACCTTCTTCTCGCCCCTTCCCAATCGATAACGCGATCATGCTGGAATCTCTGTGGGGGTGACAAATTGGATTACCTTTTTGGGACTCTTTTGCGATCTTTGGTTCTCTTCTTCCAGATTTCCGGATCTACTGGAAATCTGAAGGAATCAAGAAATTGTGGCCAAGTAGGCTTCGAATATATGAACCTACCAGCTCTAGCCCGCCTGGATCCTTGCCTCTGCTGAGGCACCGCGGCCGTAAAGCTGTAAAGACTCATTGCGTTTTGGGTGCGAGGCCACAGCCGAAGCAAAAAAGCGCAAAGGTCCCGCTGAAGGGGATGGAGAGCGGAGAGTGTGCCGCTTGTTCCCTCGTTTCCCAGGGGCCTTCAATCATCCTCCGGCTCCGAGGTCAGTTTTTGTTGCCTTTCTTATGCAACCTGTTTATGCGGGACGCCCGCCTTGCCGAAGAGCGTTGACCATGGCCTGTCGTTCGGAGTTCTCGTGACAGCTGCTCAGGCGACCCTCCTCGTTGATTATGTGTTCCTTTTGACTTGATCATGTGCGGCCTTTCCGTAATTCGTATATTCCGTGCTCGTTGTCCTTCTTGTTTCTCTCTACTCATCTCTCTTTTTCAGAAGCCTTCCTTAAGGCAGATTCTGTCTCCCAGGGTACTTCTGGGTAACATGAGGCAGATCTGATTACAACATGCGTAACAGGATTCTACCGGCTTCTGCGCTACTCAGTCGTTGCCGGGTTTTATACATAGAATGTGTGAGTTTAACTTATCCTTGAAAGACATTAGATCCGACGAAATTTGGGCGAGAAGGACTCAATGCTTATTTTCAGAATAACTGTTCTACAGATGCTGGCTTCCATCGCGACAAGGAAACCCGAGTTTCGGTGTGTTACGATAAAGGCCTGCCTATAGTCACGGTTCCACTTCCATCGCGGAGGGAACAGTGCCAGTTCTCGCTGCGGCCCATAAGCGATACTGTGGGCACTCTCTGCAAAAGTCTTTCCGAAGAAGATAAGGGTATAGATTTCGTCGCTCTCTACAGTCAAGGTAGGCGTCTGGGCTCTTGTGTGTCCAACTCCAAGTGTTCCAGACGGGGTCCGCATTTCCAACAGCACTTCCATCGAACATTTGCTCCAATTTCAAAATTTCCGCCTCAGAATAAACGATGTGTTCTACGATGTCGAGGCACCGCCATGCGAGAACTTGGAAAGTGTTTTGCTGAGTAACAGCTCCGAGAAGTTACGCACGTTGGACGACATAAAGGTTTGTGGGGGTGTCGTCTTCTTAGTCCATCTTCCCTTCCAGGTTATGGTGGCCTCACTCCATGCAGTCCTAAACGTCGATGAGTACAAATTAGATAGGGAAAGGACGCTGTTGAAGCGCTTAGAAGAGGTTAAAATAGAGTTGGCACCTTTAGAAGAGGTAAGGATACTGTAGATGGCCAGTTCGCATGCCTGAACTGCGGATCCATCATCTCTTCGATTGCTCAGCTTATATTAAACTTGTTCCAGAAGAAGCAACAAATAGATAACGAGTGTGAAAAGCGCTCGGACCGAATCCTCTGGGGAGGATTCGCTGCTATGGGCCTGCAAACCGGGATATTTGCACGATTGACATGGTGGGAGTACAGCTGGGACATCATGGAGCCCGTCACCTACTTCGCCACGTACGCCACCGTTGTCGCCACTTTTGGATACTACATTCTCACGCGCCAGGTATGTCCTTCCTTTGCGACGGGAATAAAGGAGAATCGTTCAGCAATTTGAGTATCCGACGGCACGTGGTCGCGTCTTCTTCAGTCACTTCCACAAGATTGCCGAACGTCACAACTTTGACATCGAACGATACAACGAACTGAAGCAGCTAGTGGAGGACATTGAAAAAGATCTCAGCCGCTTGCGAGATCCTCTGTACCAGCATCTTCCCGCGAAGCGACTGTTTCATCTGATGCAGCTGGAGAGAATCACTGCAAAAAGCGACTCAAATACGGCTAAAAAGGAGTGATTATTGACCGGTGATGTTTCGTGTACATACTTTTGCTTGGAGCTTTCACAAGGCTGCTGGACCTGTAGCTGACACTTCAATAAAGAGTCTACAGTATCCTCAGCTGTACGGGAGGGGCACTATAGAGGTGACAAGGGACCTACCAGATTCGACATTAGACGTCTCAGATCGCAGTAGACTCTGTGGACGTCTCAAACTGAAGTCTGCAGACATCGTGCAAGACAACGCAAAATGCCCCGTTGGGTCAATGTCAGAAGAGTGCGGTCGATAACAGAGGCTCTTGAAGAACATCGCTGGTCCTGCCACGATTTTCATTAGATAGACGGTTGCTGAGACGCACGCATACGCGGTCGCATCGCCGCGGCCGCTTGAACTTCTTTCGTGGATTCCGGCCGCGTCCGGCCCGTAAGTTCCATTTTCGTTGTCGGTTGATTTTGGATAGACAGCCGGTGCAGATGAGACAGTCTCGTCTCGCGTTTGTCTCGCCGTCTCGACTTTCCAGAGACGAATTGTGCTTGCAGCCGATGTTTACGAAACAGAACTGTCTCATTCTCACTGAATTTAGACACAATTGTCTCTGTGTGTCTCGTTTTGGACCAGGCTGACCGAGTAGAATGCTGTCGCCCACCCATACTTGTCGCTGCTTCATCGTTTGTCGTATTCTCGCGTTCATTTTTTACTTCGCGTAGCTGATCATTCCGCTTGCTCGTTTCTTAACACGTCATTCAGATGGCCCAATTGTCCGCTCGTGTTATCTTCACTAGCCTTGTCAGAGGCCAGCGCATGGTCGTCTCCAGCGCTGTTGCCCAGCGAACCTACGCCACCGAGGCCAACCCCGAAGACTATGGTTATTGTAAGTGGCTGCGGCCTGCTTTACGTTCATCAATCGTAGCACATCCGATGTTTAGACCCGGACCCCCTTGAAGCCGCCAGCGGTCGCGAAAAGAAGATGCTCTTGGCCCGTCTTGCCGGAGATGACGTATGATTTTCGGAAGCGACTGTAATTCAATTCCGTATTTCCAGCGTTACGAACCTAAGGTTTACTACCGCGCCGAGTTCTCGACCAAGGAGAAGCCCAACCTCGTTCCTTCCCACTTCAACGACCGTATCGTCGGATGCATGTGTAAGCAAATTAAGTTAGACTTCCTGGAATAACATCTGATTACAGGCGAGCCTGACAGCGGACACGTCAACTTCATGACCATTCGTAAGGGAAGCCCCAAGCGCTGCGAGTGTGGACACTGGTTCAAGGCTATTGATGCTGATCCGGAATCCGTTTAAGCTCTCTCTGTAATTATGTTACTAGAGGAAGTGTTTGATCTAGCGATAAAAGTGTAAATTCGTGAATTTATCCCGGCATTACAATTAATTTAAAGCAACCGTAAACATATTATTCAGTGAAGCACATACTGGTGGAACACTTCGGGTGGAAAACCCGTACGGTTTACTATGACATGGAAAGTTATGAGATATCTTCCTTCAAATTGTACAAACAATTATGCATTAACGGATATAGCGGACAAGGCCGCTTCAATCTACGGTGAATCTTCGTCCTCCGAGGTGGGCGACAAGAAGCAATGAGACCTTCCAATCAAATTGGATACAATGTGCTTAATAACGAAGCGCGATCAACAAAACAATAAATAAATGCGTACATGAACGAAGGATTCAACCGTCTATTGCACTGACTATTAGATAGCTTCGATATGTCCTTCAGTAGATGTAGGCGGTAACAAAGCTCCTCCATTGGCGTCGGTCACACTTGGCAGCCGCGTAGCCCCATTGACAGTCGTGGCGTCGCCGGTCCTCCTCCCACTCTCGAGGTCGTCATCGGTGTCCTCTTCGTCTTCATCATCGGCATCGACTTCCTCATCGGTTGGCTTGCTCGGGCGAGCTCGGCGACGTTTCTTGCCAAGTAGTCCGTCAGCCGCCATCACACGATAGCAGAGTATGGTGTTCGTGACCGCAAGCGAGTAAATGACGATGGCTGTGACCAGAGTGATGTACCACTTCATGCTCCAAGCGTAGGTGATCTGCCAGTAGATGAGGTACATGCTGACGGCCATCCGGAAGACCATGAAGGTACAGATGTTCAGCAGGGCGATAACGCGGAATCCAGGCGACTTCTTCTCAACTCCATAGAGATTCAGGAGGGAACGAGAGTGCAGGAAGATGCTGTTCAGCTCCATAAGAAGACCGCAGACCACGACTCCGAGGAACTGCCCGCTTATCCAATAGATGGAGAACGCCGTGAGGACAATGACGTGGTGGAAAAGAAGTTCCAGAATCCGCACTGATCGTTCATTGATGAGGAGATCGACTAGATCGTGTAATAGATATCCAGTTGTCAGTACGATCTAAAGCAGGTTGGTTAAGCCTATTTTTCTCTTTTTTTTCATTACCAGAAGCCTCGGTCGTTCATCATCGAAATGAACCATGTTGTCTATAAGATCCTGTAGGATCAGGAGACAGTATAATGCCCAAAAACCGGATACGGCGGAATGCACTAATGATACGAGCTCATTGGAAATTCTCCACTTCTTGTTAGGAGGCACATTCTAAAAACAAAACGATGACGCTAAACACGCTAAGACGATCTGCTTACCTGGAGTGATTTACTATTGCGACTATTTTCATTGCGAGTGCCTCGATTGAAGTAGGAGAAAGTACGAAATGTACATCGACCAAACAAGTACCTGGATTCAAGGATAGAAATACAAGGAGACTAGTGAAAAATACCATCGCACGGCGAATTGCATAAGCCTGAAGCATATGAACGACAGTAGAATTTGGCCGGGTACTTTGCAGTACTCTAGGTACTTTTGAGCCGTGGCATTAAGCATATCCGCCGGATCCGATAAATCTGAAACAAATTGCACATTTAGAAGGCATTCTGGAAAACACGACGAGACGCAGTCCTATTTATGAACACGGAGCGCGAATAGAGCGCCCACGGAGGCACTCTTCTGGCAAAGAACAGAATAAACTGACGCTCTGGCGTTGTGTGGCTTCTACACGCAGTTGAAACAGGGCGTGACGAGGAGAGGCCCGACGACGAAACCTACTAAGCATCAAACATGCGTCCCTCGTGCTTAACGTCCTTCCGCCCGAGAAAAAGTACGAAAAATGCGTCTCTGATCGCCATACATTAGGCGACAGAGATCGAAGAGTAAACAGCCGCGTCATAATGGCATGTGCCAGGAGCAACGGATCGTTAATGCGTCAAGAACGTCAAAACGCGTTAAAAATAACGATGTTCCACGGACGGACATCGACGCGCGCGTGGAACACGGGCAAACAACGCTTCCTACATGATGACTCACGGCGGGTAAATAAATGGCGCTTCTTGGCAAAACGGAACCACGCGACGCGTTATCAGGTCAGCCCACACTTACCCAAGTATCGAGACCCTCCCACGCCTTCTGTTTATCAGCCGTTCGACGATTGGCGAGGCTCGAAAGTGAGAAAACAATGCTGACCACTCAGACTCAGACCCAGACGTCTACTGGAATGCGGCAGACGACGAGCCGGCTGAATCGATGCGAAGTCGTCCTCCCGAGAACCCACCGAAGAGGACGAGTCCAAGGAGGCAGTCGAGGTCGACGCCGGGAAAAACGAGTAATTTGGGACGCGCTCCCACGTGTACAGCGATGCGCGCGAAATCCTTCGCGAAAAATTAGGAACGACAAAAATGCGATTGCGGCGGTCTAATGATTTAACGGGCACATCTCGGTCGCCAGAGACGGTTTATAGAAGTGGGGAGACGCATTATGGCGACGCATGGCGCGGTGAAAGATCAATCATCCCGAGAAATGCAACGGGAAGATTATCGCGAACAGCCGGCGCTCCGGGGCTGAGCCGCCGCTCGTTGGGCGAGATGATCCCACGAAAATTAGGGAAATGGCGGCCTTTCCGGACTAGCAGGAGGCCGCGGGAGAGGCAGAGGTCAGAGGCGCAGAGCTCGTCCGTTTCGAAGATTCATTCACACCATGCTTACGATCAAAAGGAAAAGAGGCGCCAAAAGAAAAACTTCGTAGGCCTGGCTCAAGTGGCTAGTTTCCCGCCCAAACGCGACCGCGCGGAGTTGCCAGGCAACCCTAGAGGAAGCGGAGGGCAGAAGGACGCGTGATGGAGTGGACGAAGGTCGTCTCCGTGTCCGTGGAGTCCTCGTGGCAGAGGACTCGTGAATCCGCGGAGTCGGCCACGGCCACTGATCCGGTGTCCACGGAGAGTCGTGGCGTGGATCCCATCGAAAACGCGAGCGTCGCGTGCCAAACCGAGGCTGAGGTGGACGTCGAGCGCCCTGGATCGGATGTCAAGGAGGTGCGCGTCCAGGAGGCGACGCTCGCACTCTTCTTCGATGTGTTCAAAGAGAATGAGCGTCTCCAGAAGACGCTCCGGCGTTATGATGACTTCCGCGCCGCCTCCCAAAAGCTCGTCCTCGTCGAGACGAAGCAGCTCGAACTTCCGAAGGTAGGAATGGAAAGAACGGTCTTGAGGGCCCTTCCTCCAACAGTCGAAGAACGTCCCCTCCGAAGCTTACCGTACCCCAAACGAACAAAATCTTCCCTTCGAAACCTTTTCGAGTTCGTCTTTTCTTTCACTCGAGTTGGGCTTAACCGATCGTTTATGGGTCACTTTCTGTTGTACTGAACATTCAGAATTATAGTTAGTGACAGGTAGAATCATAAAAAGCACTTCCAAGCGCAACTTTCTTGATACCTGTGGCGGGATCGACAAAACCGGGAAGTGCTTCCCGGTAGTTTCCCGGTAGGTTCCCGGTAAGGTCGCGTCGACCGTAGAACAAAAATACCGTGACAGACGTGGAGTCCTTGGTACACAAAAGGCAACCGGGAACCCAGCTCCCCGGCACTTTCGACCGGGAAGCCGGGAAGCTACCGGGAAGCACTTCCCGGTTTTGTCGATCCCGCCACTGTTCTTCAAATTGTCCAGAAATATTTCCTCAGATTTCTCAAAGGTAATATTTCCTGAAATATTTCCTCTGATTTCTCAAAGGTAGACCCTCTCTGACGAACTCCTTCAGAACTCGGCGTTCCCGGTGCTCGGTATCGAGTGTGGCCAGAACGGACGCGTGGCCATCCTCTACGGCGAGAGGAGCCACGAGTCGTGGTGCGCCCACGACGGCCGAGTCGTCATCTGGCACTACCGCCGCGCGGACAGTGTCCACCTCGCCTCCTGTCCTACCGTAGCGCGCTTTGGTCGACTACCTTATCTGCTGGCGGTGGGCGCGGCGTCAGGACACATTCTTCTTGTGGCCGAAGGCGAGACTGTGTCCACGAACCAGGTGCGTTGGAGTGATTTCAGGGCTTTTAGGAGAAGAAACTGTCCAAGGCCGATGTCCATCTCTACTGCCTACTTCAGGTTCACAAGCACGGCGTCTCGAGCCTCGAGTGGCTGGCGAACCAGCAGACGATCTCGGCCTCTTCCGACGGCGAAATCGTCGTCTCCGCGGTCTCCTCCGTCGAGCAGACCCTCAGCCCTCTCCGGCGTATTCTGCTCGGCGTCGCCGACATCCCGAGGACACTCCGCCGCGGCGTCCATAGCGCCGTCGCCACCGGAGTGACCTCGATGTGTCCGGACGCCTCATCGGGCTCGATCCTCGTGGCAGGAGAAACCGGCGCCCTTTGGGTCCTAGATCCACAGAGCATGAAGGTGACGCCGGCGGGCGCCGACCCCGATGGCATCGACGAGCTCCTCCACAACAAGGTCTACGGTAGGTGTAATTCCGTGTGAGGCATCTGGAAGCGAGGGTCCGGTTTCTGAAGGAGTCGTTCATTTGCGCAGGTGTGTTAAGTTTCTGAAGCTTGAGGAGGAAACTTCTGTCCCACGACACTAATTTTAAGAACTTCTAAACCCATCAAAATCTTCATAAATTGATCTTAAAAGTGTTCGGCTGTACCCTCACAGCCTACCGTAATCCATTCGGTTTAGTGACGCCAGCACACGAGGTGAAATGGATGTGCGACGCGGTGACCGCGGAGCCCCTAGGACTCCGTTCGGACCGGCACTGCAGCTCCGCCTCGGGCATCTATGTGTTTGGCAACGAGCAGGAGACCATAGTGTACGACCTGAACTCGCGCTCCGTCGTCTACCACGATTCGCAGCGACTCCAGGCCGCCGGCTTCAGCTCCAACCACGAGCTAGTGGTCATCGACGACCAGTGGCGCCTCCGCTGGTTCGACGTCAACTACGCCGGCTGAAGCTCTGGTCACATAGATCCACATTTATATTCCCTTTTCGTCCCTCTCCCTCCGTTGGACCATGTTATGGCCACTGTAGATCTCGACCATCTTATATCCATTTCTCTGTCCCCATGCTTCACTGCCACACAATAAATATTCATTCTTCATCGCCCTTCTTCCTCCGCCTCTCCAATAGTTGTTCCCGAAAGGAACGTCCGGCGCTCTTCCGACCGACCGACAAGCGAAACCTCTGAAGACTGTCCTTTCGGAAGTTCGCCTCGAGTTTCCTTCGCAAATCTGGGAGCGGTTGGGTAGCCTTCTCGAGGCTGTCGACGAAGTCGAAGATGTGAACAAGCTCGGCGCGAAGAGCCTTTAGCCGGGTCAACGTAAAACGTTCGCGTTCGTGGACGCAGCGCGCGTAATCCGAGCTCTGAGGGTCCGCGTAGAGGGCCTCTGGAATAGGATCGTAATACTCAACGAGCACGGTAAGAACTGGCTTACCTGGACTTGCGGCATATAAGAATCCGACAAAGTTAACGACACGGTCGCCGTTCTCCATGAGGGCGTAGGAGTCTCCTTCGGCCCGCTGGAAGGGGTTGATGGTCGGTTTGATCACCCTGTGGTGGATGACGTACTTCTCCGCGTCGCTTACGTCCAGCCTGAGCACGTCACGGTACTTGTCCTCAGAGACGATGAAGGCGCCAGTCTCGGCCGCATAGCGGATGACCAGCAGGTCGTCGTACGAGGACTCCGTGAAGATAACCAGGCCAAGTTGATCGAAGATCTGAAGAAGACAATGGGTGAAATGAGGGAAATGGACACAGGGACTGATTGCTTCAACAAAGTTTTGATTTTGGTAGCTGGTTGGGGCTGATTTCACATAGCACCTACCTCGAAGAGGAAGCCGTTCCGGATTCGTAGGCAGATGGAGCGTGGGACGATCGCTCGGACGTCGAACCCCCGCTGTAGCAGCATGAGCATGAAGGCGGCGAGGTCCAACGCGTCCAGAAACTCCCTAAAGACCAATGTCCTAGTTGAACCTCAACACCAAAGTACCGTACCTGGACTCTCTTGGTTTGTTCTGTGAGGAAGCCGAAGAGTAGAGGAAGTTCATGACGTCGATGACGGCGATCCGCCTCACCTTCGCGGCCTCAAATTCCCAGGACGCCGACGAGAAAGAACAATCCGCCATTTCGTCTATCAACGTTTGCTTTTTGGCGATGAATTAAGCGCTCCTTGTCTTGTTCGACACAGGTCTACCTCACGCTCTGCAGACGAGACAGAAACGGAGTCTCACAGACACGCGCTGTCTGCAGTTGCCCCTGGCAACAAACAGCTGAGAATTTTGCAAATAAGACATTCTGGGCGGGACCACTCGTAAATGCGGAACGTGCTGACGTGCCGTATGCGGCTGACAGCCTCCTCCATTTCGGGATACCGGCGCTGTGGAGTGCGTCAGAAGCCCGATGGCGCTCCCCCGGATCCGCAGCGCCAATGCGGCTCTCTGCGTCGGACAGTTTGCGCTCAGCCTCATGCAGGGGATGTTCATGTTTTACTATGTGAAGGTCAGTTTCTGGGCGTCCTGTGTGTTTGGGTCCTTGTCTTCTTTGGTTTGTAGAGGCGTAAACAACGGAAAACCGGAATGTTATATGATGAGTGTTATTGTTTTGAGTGTTTTGGGGATTTCGTCATTGCTAGAGATACAGAAACATGCAATTTTGAGGCTCTGCCTCAGTCCTTTTAGGGCCACAGGGCCTGGATTTGGGGTTCCTGAGAGTTGGTAGATTAGCCCCTAAATCCAGCAGGACAGAAAGACGAAACTAATTCGTTCGAGTTTGTCTCCATTCAATCAACATTTCAGGTCTTCTTGAACGTGTTCAAACTAGACCAATGGTGGTTCAACGTCGCCCAGGCCCTCTATATGTTCTGGAACGCCATAAACGATCCCCTCTTTGGCTACATCCAGGTAGGTTCAGAGCTTCTTCAGATTAAAGGAATATAAATCCTCCATCAGGACACGGGCAAGTCGTGGATGAACGACAAACCGAAGATCTTCATGTACTTCGGCCCCTTGATGGCGGCGTCCTTCGTCCTCCTCTGGATCCCGTTTGATCCGGAGACCGGAGGCGCTCTCGAAGGTCTCCATCTCATCCTCGGACTCTTCCTCTATGATGCATTCTTCAGGTACATTTTTATGGTCTTAAAGATTATCGGGTTCGCAATATCCATATTTTGGCTTCTTCTTTGTGGCAAAAATATGCTGACCGTACAACCGATTGGCTTTCCTAATTGACTATTCTTGATCTTCCAGCTGTGTGGGAGTTGCGTGGAGCGCGCTCTTCGCGGACTCTCGGCAACGTGTCACCGCCATGAAGTATTCGCAGTTCGCCATCCTCATCTCTATCAACATCCTCCCACTGGCGGAGAAGGTCTCCCACGGTCTCGACGTAACCACCTGTGTCCTACGTTTCGATTGGTATCCTCTTCTTTTCAGGATTTCCGGGCATTCCAGATACTGAGCGTCGTCGTGGCGATTATCGCCGGATTTTGCCTGTTCCTCGTGGGAACATATCAAAACAACAGGAAGCTTTTGTTACCCGAGCGGGATGTTGACGATGGACAGAAAACAGGGGAGGAGTACTCGTTCTCCCGAATGTGGAAAGTCACAAAGGAGATCTTGTTTGCAAGCGACTTCCAGTGCCTTGTGGCCATCAACTTCATCCACACGTGCAGGTAAGTGGGAGATGGATAAGTAGGCCTGACCTCCGCAACACTTCAGGTCGGTCTCGCATCTTAATTTCGCGTCGATCGCGACGGAGATCCTCATCCCGCAGACCTACTTGGCCAAGGGCTCCTACCAAATGAGCGCGTTCTACGCCGCGTGCACTCTAGTCCCACAGCTCATCGTCATCCTCAGCGGGGACACCGTGAACCGCCAAGGACCGTTCCGGATGATGATGTTCAGCTTCGTTACTTCGGTCATATCCGCGATGGGCTTCTTCTTCTTCTCCTCTCACCCCTACCTCATTATGCTCTTCATGTTCGTGGACAGCGTCACTGTGCACTCGGCTGGACCGCTATTCAACGTCCTCTTCTCGGAGTTCATCGATGACGACTCCAAGCGTAACAACAGAGGGTGAGCTACCGTAGTACTCTATTGGACACTTTAAGTTATTTTGAATGCAAAAGATGGGCTTGAAAACTCGCGAAGAAGGATGCTTCTTCGGATTCTGAGAACATCAGTTACCGTAACCACTCATATGCCTTCCTTGCAGGTCCCCTTTATCTTCGTTGATCTTCAGTATCAATGCTCTGATTGTAAAGCCCGCGCAGTCCATAGCGCCTGTCCTGGTCATCACCATCCTGAACATGCACGACTATGAGGTTGGCGCGCTGCACACCTTCAAGGCCACGTAGCCTTTTCAGAAATACAAGAAGGATCACGAAGCCAGCGAAGAGCTGTACACGTGGATGAAGCTCATAATCTACTCGACTCCATTCTTGCTGGGCGGCGCACAATGGATCCTCTTCAGGAAATACACACTGAAACATCGCTCCACCAACACCAAGGCTCCCGAGATTCGATCTCTCTGAGGAAGGGTCTTCCTCCGATGTACCTGTGATATTTTTGCGCTTTACTGTTGTACATATCTTCGGGTTCGTGATTGTTGGGTAATTTATGAACGAAGGGGAATGTGATCATTGTGGTGCCACTGATTGTCTCTGCAGTACGGTAGTGTCAGATCCGGGGCAGTCGTATAAAGTTGCAGCATACACCCAACCGCTTCCTGTGACTCATAAGAGTTGAATGGCCTCAGGCAGACTCATTCAGCTGGAGACATCTGCAGCGCAACCTCTCCGAGCGTCTGCAATGTGTCGAATGGCTGGGTGGCGTGTACTCACATCTTAACGGGACAGTAACTGTCTAGAGACATCAAAGAAGACTGTCTCTGTCTATGGCAACGTCGCTGCAGAAAGGCTGCGTGGAAGGGACCACCCAAAGCCCTCATCACGGCGATTCTCCGAGATCGACGCGGGAAGTGGACGCTAATGAAGCGTTTGACGCATGACGACTTCTGACATTTATTGGACGCATAGAAAATCTGAACGGACAGCACACGGCAAGAGAGAAGAGTCCCGCGCTTCGGAGGGAAAGAAGAGGAGGAAGGCACCACGTAAGCGGAAAGGAAGCAGTACCGTAATCAATAATTTATTCTTTATTTACAGATGATACGAGCCGGTCAGCAGTTCGCGCAGTAGGTGCTCGTGGCCGGGGTCAGCGAGTGGTCGATGGCGATGCCGCCACCTAAAGGAGTCGCTGAGTTGGAGAAGACGGAAGGGAAGGCACTCGGTCGAGTATTTAAGGATTTTATGTGAGTGACGTCACCCGGAGCCCTTCTTCTTCTCCACAAAAGCTCGACGAAGCGCCCCTTCGACCCTCTGCCAGATCTCGTCCTGGTCGCCTACCTCCTTCTATCGGCATCTGGTCCGTGTCCACGGTCTGGTTTATTCGCTGCATGACCATGTCCAGAAGACAGTCCACCGACTTCTCCACGTGGGTGGCCGTGCAGGCCGACGTCTCGAAGTACGGTAGTCCAAGCTGATCGGCCAGCTGCTTGGCGCGTGCCGTGCTCACCTGGCGCCGGTTCTCCAAGTCCGCCTTGTTCCCGCACAGGATGATGTCCGGCGTGTCACAGTACGCGTGTACCTACAGTAACCCGGTGAGGTACGGTAATAGGGTTGCCGAGCTCACCTTCAGCTGGGAGAGCCAGTCGCGGATGTTCAAGAAGCTCTGTTCGTTGGTGATGTCGAAGATGAGGATGAAGCCCATGGCGTCGCGGAAGAACGCCGTGGTCAGCGAGCGGAACCTGAACAAGGATGTGGGTCTTGCAGTGCAGAACCCACCTTTCCTGACCGGCCGTGTCCCATAGCTGCAGAAGTACTCGCTGTCCGCGGCCTCCGAAGCCACCGCGAGCGCTCTTGTACACCTGAAGAGCCGGGGGGTTAAGGTCGGGGAGGGGGGGCTGAGACCTACCACTTTCTTCTCCTTGAAGTCGATGCCCACCGTCGAGATGAATTGGCCCGTGAACGTGTTGTCCGTGTAGCGGTGCTGCAAGCAGGTGGTTTGAGACTCGAATTAAGGGAGGAGAGGGCTGGGAAGCTCAAGTAGCTCGAGAACTGTATTCCCCGGGATTATTCTGGACCCCTATGAGTGTGATCCAAAATGTGTGTAACGCTTACAGAACTCAAATTTGGGGAACTGAGCTTAAAACCACCTGAAGAACTGAAATATTCCCATCCGATTTAACCTGAAGAACTAAGCTACGACACTGCTAAGGTCGGCGGTCCATGGAATAGGCTGCGAACTCGATTGTTAGAAAAGCGCTCAGAAACCTGAGGTCTCTGTAATAAGCATCTAGCTGACTCAAGTTTCATCTCTTCCCAACCTCGTTTCCTTATAATACTCTCCCATGGAAACCGACAGCACCTTACTTTCATCTTGAGATCATTGTGAAGGTCAGATAAAAGGCAGAGTTGAGTGGAGCATCACAACCTCGAAGTCAGCTTTACAAACAAGAATCAAGAGCCTTCTACACACATTAAAGGATCTACTTTAAACGACTTTTCGGAAACCCGTTAGCGGAAGTCCAAGCCGCCTTCGCCGGAACCTACAAACCCAGCTCGAATCGATTCCCCCACGAGTTCCATCATCTGCAAGCGGCAGAAGGCTCTAATCAGGCGTGCTTCCGCGCGGGACTCCCGGGGGACCGACCACGCTCCACGACGGACGATTCACGCGGCGGGTGGCCCTCCCGGCCAGGGTCCAGAAGGCTCACTTACGAGGAAGGAGGTCTTGCCGACTCCAGAATCGCCGAGCGCCAGGAACTTTATCAAGTAGTCATAGTCGGCCATCGTCCGATCGATCCACTGAGGAGACTCCGGCGGCGTCTTTCCCAAGAAGGGCCGCCACTCGCTCGCGGCGACGGGCGGCGCCGCGGGTGGGCGGCGCCGCGAAATGGATACACGCGCCGATCAATTGAAATTAAGGCGGCCGACACACCTCTCCCACTTGGCCGACGCGACAAAGGCCGCCGGCCTCATTAGGCGATATTAGACGCGCCCATCTCCAGGGCCTGTCCCGGCATTACCGTAGTCCGGGCCTGAGGAGAGGCTCAGGCCCAGGGGCACTAATGGAATTGGATGGAGAGGGACCCTTGGAGGGGCCGACTTTTTCTGTTTTGGAGGTGAAGGATTTTGCATTTGCATTTTGAAGATCTGAGGGGATAAGGAGGCTGAAGGAGGGGAGATGAGACGCACATCTTTGGACCGGCCACACATATCTAATCTGGGACGACTTGCTTTCTAAGGTTCTAGGGTGACGATGGGGGTATCCACCCAACATTGGATGAGCGCTCAGGATGAGAGCGCTAACGAGGTTAAGGAATATACGGTGTTTGGAACTCCAGGTGTGTTCCCATCCTTAAGGTCGGAACTTCTGGCCAGAACGGACGTTAAATGCGACTATAAATACGATCATAAATCACTAAGATTCACCTAGGCTACCTATGACATGTCCTAGCATCATTCTAGGTATCCTAGGTCCCAAGTGTATTCACACGAATGAATGTTTACCACAACTCACACCACTTGCGTCATTTGTTGGCATTTCTAGTTGAATCAGAACTTCTGATGCGTTTTGAAGACGACTTCGGATTCTGACGGACTCGAAAGGATAGGGCGCCACTTCCGGGTCTCTAAACGCTCTTATTTGGACCGATGAGCTAAGCCAGCCACCGCCTGAGGGCATTCTGGCAAGGAGGTGTTGTGGATGGACCAGAGACTAGAAATATCCAGCCGAGAGTGGGTTAAAGTGGCACGAGGGGTGGATGAGTCAAAAATTACTTGAATTTCTGAAATTCGAAATGAAAATAGGGATCTGTAATCAAGAAGAAGATTCCTGAAACAAACTCTCATCAAGGAAGAGGCTCGTGGAAACAGAGGGGCAGAGTATGGATCACAGTTGCCTAGATGAGGCGGAAGTGACTGAAGCAGAGTGTTTCATAGCTTATCCAGCACCAACTGCTTCCCTTCCTATCTACACTTCTGGTGACGACTCCCCCACATCCCCACGAGGAGAACGGGCCGATGAAGGGGATGTGGGGGAGTCGTGGCCATCCTTCCCCGGAAATTCGATTTTCATAATCTGTTTAGCTCTGTCAGTGGCCCAGCGGTCCGCCGGTATCAGTGACGTGTGTCCGTATCAGTGCGAATAGGAGTAATCTGTTTTATTAGCATGTCGTTTCACTTGCCTCGCTCGGGGAATATCTGTTGCTAAGCAGTACTCCGGGGGCCGATTTCAATAAACCATGATTGGTGTGGGTTGGAGTGGTCATCCAGGTGAAAATGGGGCAGAATTAAAAATAGAAGGCTGTAGTACTGGCTTTTGATCTGTTATCTTGGGGGGTTCCTACTTGTCTGATGCCTCTAAGATTGCTTGCGGAGGGCAAGGAGCATGAAAATAGGGAGTGTTGTCCGCTTTTCTGAAAACAACCACGAACGACCACTAGGAAAGAAAGCTTTGCTCATGGAGACAAGAGTCCTTTCATCTTCGGTTCGATCTAGCTCGCTTGATGTAACCATACTTTCCTGTGGCAACGTATTCCAAGCCGCTAACTTAAAACGCGAATGCAGCGGCAAGCGGTTCAAAGAAAACGCTCGAGACCTCGGTCAGTGCAGTGATGATACTGACAAGTCCAGGAAAATGACCCACGAGAAAGGCACTTCTTGGCAGATAAGGGTCGAAGTGAGCTGAGTGTTTGAGAGGGTATCCCTCCGATAACAATTCAGCGTAGAGTACTTCTAATACATAAGAACTGTTTTTGAACCCTCAGAAGCGCTCTTGACGCGGCCCTCAGCCTCAGAAGAAAACTGGAACAGCAAATCCAATGGCATATCTTTTCAGTTCCCCAGATTTGAAAGGTTCCCAGCGGAGGAACGTAGAACCCGCGGTCCGACTAGTGACAAGACGTTTATCAGACAAATGTCCCACACGGAATACTGAGGCTCAGGGACACAGGGTGTCATTTACGGAAGAGGAGCTTCTCGGCCAGGTGGAGATCGTCTTCACGGCCGTTCCTTACCCAGCGGAGGAACGTGGCGAACTCCTCGGCTTCATTGCGACCGGCCGACCGGGTTCCGCTG